>NW_004624761.1:17901402-17918885 GCF_000247695.1 Heterocephalus glaber
CCTGGGAAGGGTTTAGGGCCAACTGAACGTGTAAGACCCTTCTTAGCATCACCAATGGACATACTTCTTCCTTCCCTGTGTGCCAGGGTTCCCTTGCTATAGTTTGGATCTGGAATGTCCTCCAAGGCCTGTGTGTTAAAGGTTTGGTCTCCAAGGGGTGCTACTGGGAGGTGACAGAACCTTCAGGAGATAGGACCTGGTGGTCATGTTTGGGTCATTGAAGACATCTCCTTGAAGTGGACAGTGGGACTCTGGTCTCTTCCTCTCTCCCCTTTGCTCCATGTGTCATGGTGTGAACGGTTTTGCTCCACCAGGTGCTCCTACCATGATGTGCTGCCATAGTCCCACAGCATCAGGCCCAACCCCTCACGTACTGGAACTTCCAAAACTGTGAGCCAAACTAAAACTTCTCTCTTAATTATCTCTGGTGTTTTGTTTATAGTAACAGAAATCTGACTATATCCTTCCCCGGGTTTGTGTTACAACAGCACAAATCACCCCCACCTCACATCCCCAGCACAGACTACAAATCTCAAGGTGATCCAGCCTTGATTCATATGCTCTAGAGATGTCTGTGTTCAGGACCTATTTTGACTAACTTGCCAGGATCACAACTTACCTGTCAAATGTCTCATCGCCTCAGATTCCTGTGGATGACTGGCTTCTTGTTCTTGGATAAGCTAATTCAGGGGAAAATAGAAATGACTTTTTATCCCTCACAGAGATATGTAGATCGGAAAAAATGACTCCTAACAAATGGCTCAATATCAATCAAGTCCCAACCCACTTCTCCAAGCCACATCTCCTCGCCCTCCAAGGTCTCCTTCCTGCCTCTCTCCACATACAACTCAGGCTCACCTCTATTAAGCCTTCCTTGACCAAAACTGCCCACAGTCATATCTTTCCTTGCCTATAGCACTAGAACAGAACTTGACAGCAGAATCAGAACCACAATAAAAGGAAATAGAATGTTGGGCTGGACCATCTCAGAGGTGAGCTCAGCCCATCCCTTCATTTCACAGGTGAGGAAACAAAGACACAGAAGTGACCAAGTCATAGCATGTTAACAGTACTTTAGAGGACATCAGGAGTAGCTTGCAGTTAGACCCTCATCTTTCACTGGGAAGGACCTCTTCTTCATTTGGGGAACAGCTTCGTGCCCTATTTATCAAAGAATGCTATTGTGGGAGTTGCCAACCAGAGACCTCCCACTCCCAGTGTAGAGGTGATTTCAGCTAAGCTAATTAACATTCCTGCCTAGAATTTTAAAAACTAGAGTTAAAAAGAAGCAACCTCTGTCTCTGGGCTCATAGCTGCCATCAGCCATGGGTTCCATCTTGCAGAAAAACCAATTCTAAAGAAAGAGATAACAGAACCACTCATTTGCTTCCTCATTCATTCATTTATTCATTCATGATACAGCCATTGTTTGTTAAGGTCCTTTGATGTGCCAGACACTGCACTTAGCTCTAGGAATAACACATTGAGCCAACACAGTCCCAGTTTCTGTCCTTGTGAGGATTATGAGCTTTCAGGGGAGACTCTTTAAATAATATAAGCAAAATAAAGCTGCCATTTAAACAGCAATGAGAAGAAAAGGTATACAGTTTTTCAGAGAGTGTATAATAAAGGGTAACAGAGGCTCAGCTGCTATGTTCAGTTGAACAATTTGTGCACTGCATAAAGGATCACAAACTAAGAGAGGCAAGTGGGCTGAAATCCTTCTTAGACTCTTCTCACCATGCCCTAAGTCCTGATGTGAAGCTGTGTTTGCTCAAAGGAAGGGATACCCTGTTCTTCATATACTGACATTGTCCTTCCAAACAGGTCACCTTTTCCTAATTTCCCCTGAAGTCTTGAATAGCCAAGACTCTGGGTTTGACCCAGTCAAAGACATGGGCAGTGGAAGGGGGAGGTTCCCCTGTGGAGGTGACTCGAGTCACAGGGATAACGGATAGTAGATAAACCCAGGCACAAGAAAGAGCTTTCCAGATGCAAGAAGCACCGTGCAATGGGCTTGTCTCAATGGCTTTTTTAATCTCTCATTCCAGTTGCTCCTGAGGCCTGGCTGATCTCTTGCTTTTCCAATTCAACCTAGGTTTCTGTCACTTGCAACTGGGAGAGTCTGGTTCATACAGCAAAGCTTATCTTGCTGTCCTTCCTCCCTCATCCAGCAGGCCTCCATTGTCTCAGCCAGGCCCCATCTTCCATGTGGTTTCCGTGGAAACTTCTACTCAGTGTGTTCTACTCATTTTCTTTCTTTCTTTCTTCCTTTCTTTCTTTCTTTTTCTTTCTTCTTTCTTTCTTTCTTTCTTTCTTCGTTTCTCTTTCTTTTTTTTTTTGGTACCAGATCAAACTCGGGTCCTTGCCCTTGCAAGGTAAGCGGCTGGTCTATTCCCTTTCAATGCAAGAGCCCTATCTTTGATGATTTAGCAAGGTTTCCAGAAGATACTAGAAACTCAAAAAACATTTCACGAATCAAGAATTGACGAATACTTTACTAGTAATTATTTTCCCAGCATGGCTGAATGAAATGATGAAATACTGAGGGTCAAATTGCTCAATATTTCTTGTCACCCACCAAATTCATGCCTGGTTTTCTACTGGCCCTGCACAGATGAGATCTTGAGGGTATGTTATTAGATAGCTATGATTTGTCTAGAATTTGGTGATTCTAGAAGGATTGATTTCTAAGGAAAAGAGCCTTCAGCTTTTATTCTGCCTCAGCACAGTGAGAGCCAGTGGGCTGCCTTTCAGATGAAGCACTTTAGCTTTTCCTCCCGCTCCCCCATCCCCACCCCCAGCACTGCTCCAATTGCACCTCGCTAGCTCTGAGCTCTAGGCTCCTGCTAAGCTAGGGTGGCCACTTCTCCTTTCAGCCACCATCATGATTATCTATCGGGACCTCATCAGCCACGATGAGATGTTCTCCAACACTTACAAGGTCCGGGAGATCGCAGACCAGCTGTGCCTGGAGGTGGAGGGCAAGATGGTCAGTAGAACAGAGGGTAACACTGATGGCTTGCTCACTGGTGGAAATGCCTCTGCTGAAGGCCCTTGGGTGAAGGTACTGAAAGCACAGTAGTCACTGGGGGGGATATTGTCATGAACCATCACGCGCAGGAAACCAGCTTCACAAAAGAGGCCTACAAGAAGTACATCAATGATTATATGAAATCAATCAAAGGCAAACTTGAAGAACAAAGACCAGAAAGAGTAAAACCCTTTATGATGGGCTGCAGAACAAATTGAGCACATCCTTGCTAATTTCAAAAACTATCAGTTCTTTATTGGTACAAACATGAATCCAGATGGCATGGTTGCTCTCCTGGACTACCGTGAGGATGGTGTGACCCCATTTATGATTTTCTTTAAGGATGGTTTAGAAATGGAAAAATGTTAATGGATCCATTGGATCTGTCACTTGTCATAACTAGCTGCTGCTTGTCATCCACAAAACACCGGGATTTTAGACAAATGGGACTGGTGTCATCTTGAATGGTTCGTTTATTTTGACTGTGATTTATTTGGAGTGGAGACATTGTTTTTTAGAGAGAAAAAACCCAAAACATGTCATGTAGGTTGTCTAAAAATAAAGTGCATTTAAACTCATTTGAGAGAATGCCTCTTAGTTTAATACATGTATAAACTAAATCCCTCGTAGTGTTTGTGGAGAAGGTAGACACTGATCACAGACCACTGCTAGAAAGCATAAGACTGTCTTCAGATAACTTCTGCAGTGGGAACTACTGGGACTGGAATATAAGACTGGAATATAAGAATCAAAGTTTTAATTCTGAGTTGCAGTGAAGGAGAAAAGACCATGCTCATGTAGTGCCGACATTTGAAGTGGGGCCTTATATATTTCATCACCTATAGTGGAAGTAGTTAACCCTGGAAGAGATTACCAAAAGAATAAAAAGACTAACTCAGTTGGAAGCAAAAAAAAAAAAAAAGCACTTTATGTAGATCTGCAGGTCTATAGCCAGTTTTCACCCTGTGCTTGGTATCTAGTAGAGTCCTGTGTGGGGTGTCAGGCAACTTGAAAACCTCTGTAGTTTTGTCAGCTGGGAGAAGTTTATTTGCCCATTGGTCTTTGCATTATTCCCAAATTAAAGGCAATCATTCTTCTGGGCATATCCTTTCCCTCCAACTCCAGGGCCTGAAGCTTTCAGCTTCATGTTGCATCTCCTGCTGTGGCTCTGCTGCTATTAGTTTTCTTATAGAAGCTGGTACTTGAGCCCTTTTGAGACTCCTGTCCCTTTTAATAATTCAGATTTTATTGGCTTGAGACCTAAACTATCCTATGGAGTGCACTGAATAAATCAACATTTAGGAATAAGAATCACAAAATCTGGTTGCTTTTCTTCCCTGTAACTCAGGAGACAGTATTTTGCAGAAACTATGGCATTCTCTGTACAATCAATCTGATGAGAGGAGAAACATAAAGTCAATGCCCTGATCATATAGTATCCACATTCTCTTCACCAACACTCCAGAAGTAGTCAGTCTCTTGAAATCAGGTGGTAGGGTTGCAAGAAGATTTCACACACAGAGTTTGGAATGAAGCAGCTGAGGTTTGAACCTTGGTTCTTCCACTTACCATAGAATGTATAGTTTGACCTCCCATACAAGGTTTCCTTATCTTTCAAGTAGGCATAGGCACTCCCTTAGCCCATTTCTGGTGCTGTAACAAAATACCATAAACTGGGTAGTTTATAAAGAACAGGAGCATAATTTTGCAGTTCTGGAGCCTAGGAAGTCTAAGATCAAGATAACAGTATCGGGAAAGGGCCTTTTTGCTGTGTCCTCATGTGCGAGAATGGGTGAAATGGCAAAAAGGACCTGGCTGGATTCCTGAAGTCCTTTTATGAAGCACATCCCATTTTGGGGGACCTTGCCTTCATGATGTAATCACCTTTTAAAGGCCTCACTTCTTAAATCTAACATATTGGGGAAGGGAGGATTTCAGTGTATGAATTTTGGGGGGATACATATATTCAAACCATAGCTGGCACAACAGTACCGCCAACCTCACAGGTTATAGGACTGAAACATGATATACTGATGGTAGATAGTGTAATGGTTTCCGAGGATATTCACATCCCAGTCCTCAGAACACGTGAACCCTTCATGGCAAAAGGGACTTTGTACATATGATTAAGTAAAGGATTTCAAGATATCTCATCCCAGTCTCTCCAGGTGGGCCCCATGTAGCCACAAAGGTCTGAGAAGTAAGAGAGGGAACCAAGAGTGTTGGCACCAGAGATCTGATGATGTCTGAGGAATCAATTGATAGAAGAAGCCGTGAGCTGAGGGACTGGGCAGTCTCTAGAAACTGGACAAGATGAGAAAGTGGATTTCCCCCTAGAGCCTTCAGAAGGAATAGTGCTGATAACACTTGGATTTTAGTCTCATGAGACCCATTTGGGAGTTCTGACTCAAGAACTACATGATGATATATATGTGTTCTTTGAAGTCACTAAAAGTGTGGCAATTGTTACAGCAATAAATAAATATAGTATGTAAGGCACTTATCCCAATATCTGGTAAATTTCCATAAATTTTTGGTGGCTGTTACTATTTTTTTATTCTTTTAGTCAGATATTTTTGCTACAAAGGATAAAAGTTCAACCTACATAGCTTAGGTTAAAAGGCAGGGAAAGGACTGGAGGTAGGAGAAGCTCACATAATTTTTAAAAATGAAAAGCAGATGTAATCATAAAAGCCAGTGCAGGGCCAGGGACTTAGCTCAGTGGTTCCACTTCCTGCCTGGCAAACAGAAGGATGCGAGTTCGATCCCTGGTACCAGAAAAAAAAAAAAAAGCCAGTGTATTTATTGAGCACTGGCTCTGACCCTGAAAGAGGGGCCCTTGAAGCTCCTGTTCAGGAGTTACATCTTCAGAGTGTGGTGCAAGGTACAAGGGGGTTAGAGACAATCACTTGCCTGAAGCAAAGTAGAGGCCCAGTGGCAGAGCAGAGAATTCAGTAGTACAGAGCACAGCTTGGCAGGAAGTGTCTGGAGACTGTGGCAGCAGTGGTGGCGTCCTAATGCAGGACTATGGCAGGATCTCTACTCTGTCCTAAACTGCTTGGATCTTGCTTGAGCTAGGTTTCTTAACCTTCTGCATTCTGTGAGCTTTCCAATGCTCTCCCACTGATTCCTCATTGGCATAAGTTAACAAGACTCACTTTTGCTGCATGAAACTCAGAATCCTGCCAAGTTCAGCAGAGAGTCCAACTTCAGGGTCAACTGGATCCAGGAACTAGAATTCGATAGGCCTCTTCTCTGTCTTGTTTCTACTTTCATCTGTTTTGACTTTTTTTGTTGTTGTTGGGGTGGTTTTATTTGTTTTTATTTGTTTGTTGTTTCATATGTTTTGGTGAGGATATACTATCTTTCAGTTTGACTTTATTCCTTAAACTGTGTAGTCCCAGAACAGAACTCTGATTGGCAGGACTTAAATCACATGCTTGCACCTGAGTCTAGCAGGATGGTGGAGATGGGACAGAAATTGGCCAAGTCTGAATCATATGCTCTCATCTGAGGCCAGGGATATTGGATACAATCGTTGGGAACCCCAAAAGAACAGCATGAAGTTAATAAGAAAGGGGCAGTTTTTCTAAGAAACTGTGAGTGCTTTTCCAGAAGAATATAGAGAAAAATGCTAGGCAGGAAAATTGCTGGGTCATATGGCAACTCTATGTTTAAACTTTTGAGAGAAATTACCTACTGTTTTCCAAAGCAGCTGTGCTATTTTACATCCTACAAGTAATGTATGAGTTTCCAATTTTTCCAACACTTGTTACTATTACACTTAGATTATAGCCATCCTAGTAGGTGTGACATGGTATCTCACTATGGCTTGGAATTATATTATCCTAATAACTAAGATATGCTGTATCTTTTCATGTGCTTATGGGATTTTTGCATGTCTTCTCTGGTGAAATATTTGTTCAGATCTTTTGCCAACTTTTATATTGTGTTGTCTTTTTATTAATGAGATATAAAATTTCTTTATATACTCAAAAATTAAACTATGTGGTGCAAGACCTTAGGAATCTATATTTTTATCAAGCCCCACTGCCATATGATTTCAGGTGAAGACATTTGAGACATTAGCTGTGTTCCTACTTTTCCTTTAATAATTAATTTACTAATTCATTCTATCAAACATTTATTGAGTGCCTACAGGCACTGTGCTAGATACTACAATTAGAAAAGCAATGGAAACCTCTAGTTTGCAAAACAGACAAAATATATCAAACCATGATATGCAAAATAAGCTATCTAACCTTAAATTATTTTAAAAGCAGTTGTTTAAACCCATATACTCTAAGACCATAGTGACAGTACTTACATAGACTTCTGTGTTCCAAAGACCACAGACAATACCAGCAAGTTTCCAGATTTACAAATTCTGTCAATCCCTGCCTAACACCACCCTGTGACTACCTCCAGTGCTCCAAATAGTGTAAATACCCTTTCCTAACTCCTCCTTTGGAGGTCCTACAGAGATTATCAAGGTCAAGTGTTTTCTTGCTCAGCAAGATTTCAATAAATGCAGTCTGTATAGTCAATAGGACGTCTATGGACTTCAACTGCAGGCACAAATATAAAATAGTTATTTTCTTCCACGATAAATTGTTTATCTCACTATTACTTTATATTCTGCTATAAATGATGCTATCCTAGAATCTAAATTTATTGTTTTTGTGGCATTTCCTCTTGAGGCACATTGATCAAGATGCATTCCTTGGCTACTTGCTGTATACTTTGAGAACAGAATATAGGAGCAGTTATTTTAAGAGTTAAGGTACTGAAGCAATAACTCCCAACCCCATAATCTGAAGCAATTTGAAAATCTCTCTTTGGATCCTGTGGCAACAGAAGCTGTGATTTTAAAAATGTCTTCAGAGTGTCCTTTAACGTGGACTTAGTCTCTTTCATCCTGCTCAGGATTTGAAGGTTTTGTTCAATCAGAAGCTGCCTATCTTTTTTCAGCCCTAAAATTTATTTCTATTGTGTCTTCCCTTCCATTTTCCTCATTATTTACTTTAACAAAAATGCATAAACTTCTAGACCTATCCATCATGTGTCTCAATTTTTGCCCTTCATTGGTTTTAACTTTTTCCATGGAGTTCTGTGCAAACCACTTGGTTTGAGCTTCCAGATCAGTGGTATAATCTATAGCTGTGTGGTAACTCATAACTCAAGTTTGAGAGCTTTTCTCCCTTTTTTATGAGTGTAATATCTTCTCAAATTTCCCCAAATTGGGTTCTGCCACGGAGAATTGTTATGCATTGAATGTTTATACCCTCCCATTTCATATGTTGAAATTCTAACCCTGATATGATTGCATTAAGATGTGGGGTCTTTGATAGGCCACCCTCTCCCCTCATGGATGGAATCAGTACCCTTATAACTTGGCTCACAATTTCAGAGGATTCAGTGGATGTTTTGGCTGACTCCAGGGCAGGAACATCATGGCAGAAGGGTGTGGTAGAGCAACACTGCTTACCTCATGGTGCACAGAAGCAGAGCAGGGGAACAGCACCAGAGAGGAAGGGATTAGGAACCAAATATATTACAGAAAATCACTCCTCCAGGATGCACCCAGAAACACCTAGAAGTATACTCTATGAATTCCCTAGGCAGCTCTCAAGACTATCAAGCGACAACCAGCCTGACTGTCACAGATCCCCTTCCCTACCCACAGCTAAAGAGAAAATTTGATGCTGTGCATGCACCAGCCCACTTTTTTTCTCGCAATATAAGCCATCTTCCCATACCCTTAGTGGGTTGGTTTGTGAACCATTTCCCCTTATGCTGCAGCACAAGTCTGAATAAAACTTTTTGCAGGTGTCATAGTTTTGCCAATTTGTGATTTCTATCTTAAGTAAAGCATGCTTAGCTAGTACAAATAGCTGTTAACACTGAAGGTGGCTGGTACCAAAATTGCCCAACAGCTGGTGCCGCTAACACTGAGTGAGGTTAGCAGCCAATGCTGGAAAGCAATGGAGTTGCTCGGAGCTTCCTTCTCTGGTCTCCAACAGAGTTCCTGCAGGCTGCCAGTAGCTGCTAGCTCTATCTGCCAGGAGAGTGGATGAAGGCTACTAGCAGTAATAGGTGATAGCCACTGGCATCCAAAGCTTGAGACTATTAACCCTAAGAAGAGCTGCACTTCCTTATTTATCATTTCTGTCCAAATTGAGCAAAAGAACCATCAGCCAACTGGCGACACCATCACCCACTTTGCTGTGTCCAGGAGCTAGGATAAAGCACACACAGCCTAAGTCAGAACTATAAATGCCTGTTCTATCACTATAACCAGTAATGTGTCTTTACTAGCTGTTTCTCATAACACTGTGACATTGAACTGCTACAACCTATAGTACTACATGTTACTGTTATTTCTTGCAGCATGGAATTTCAGTGGAAAATTACATGCAACTCTTGGAAAGGACAAAATATATTTTAAACAACCCTGTTCATTGCTCTTTCCATATGGTTTTATTGTCAAGGCTTCACAATGTGTAGGTTATGGTAAGAGACTCTTTTGGCTTCTATTCACATAACACACTAATATGTTTGGGGGCTAAATGCTGGAGAACTTAAACTTCTGATGCTGTAGGCTCCTCAGCTAGCCAGACAAGGAAGAATGGAGCATCTATTTTGTGCTTCAGGCTTCCTACCTGCTTTGGGTAAGCCTGAGCTCACTGAACTCACGACAGCCTGTGATCTAGAGGCATCTCACAACATTCTCATTCTTTAGAGTGGTTAAGTAACTCACTTATGCTCACCTAGGAAGTAAAAGAGGCTAAATGATCTCTCCATCCCAGGGTTAACTAGCAAAATGAGAAGAAAGGGGGAGAGGAGCATCTGTGGTTCCTGAGTCAGCATTTCCACTACAGCATCATCTTCAGACATTTTTGTTTGAGCATCTTAAAATTAAAATTTTCTAAGCATGTCTCTCATGTATGTGTGTTTACAGCATACACTGGGAGTTTGTTCTTCAAACTTTAGTGGGTATCAAAATCACATAGAGAGCTTGTTAAAGGACAATCATTAACCCCAAATCTACAGCTTCAGATGTACAATAGGTTTGAGATGGAACGCAAGAATTTGCATTTCTAACAGGTCCCCAGCTGATGTTAACTCTGCCTGTAGGAGATCTCCTTTGAATAGCATTGCTATAAACCTAACCCAAATATAGAAATTCAAAATACACCAGAAAAACAATAATAATTCTAATGATTTTTACCTGTGCCTCAGAAGACTGTCTGGTGTAGACATAGAAATAAGAGACCATTTTGGAAACCACTGCACTAATCTTAGGCACACTGGCTTTCCTGGCCAGAGAAGCAACCCAAACCTCAGGCACTGCCAATAAGAGAGAGAAGCATCAGATGGGCACAGCTCATATTCCCAGTGATATTCCCCTGTAGAGCTCAGGAGCTCTGTGCTCATTTTCAGTTAACTCCATTCCTATAATCTTTCTCTGCCTTCATTTTTTCCCTTTATGATAACAGCTACCATGGCTTTTAAGTAATCCAATCTAGCTCCCCTGTTGTTCCTTTTATGGAAATTCTAGCCACTGCAAGTATACAATCTACTTGATATCCATGAAGTGAAAATGTTCCGAGTGAATGATGCTTTGATTGAACTTTAATTTTGTTGTAACTTTGAAATCCTGGCTCTATGTAAGTGATGTGCCATTCAGCTTCACAGTCAGAAGCACATGGGAGGGCATTTTCCCCCGGCTCACATATGATGTAGATTTCCAAGGTATTCTTCAGTGCTTTTGCCATTTGGTGAAAAATGAGGCAGGTTTCCATGTAGTAAATAAAACAAATCCCAGAACTGTGAAAGAGAAAGACAAGGTATTTGCAAAGACTTAGAGCACAAATTTAAATCTAAAGGATCCTCTGGCAATAGGCTCCCCTGTAATAAGAACAAAGGAAAGGATTAACATTCACACCGCTTCAGTGGGGGAGAAAAAGAAGTTTCTTTTGATATTTTGAGATAAAGGAAGGTGAAAACATAGCTTATTACTAAAGACAAAGTACCTCTGCAGAAATAACTCTGAGATTTCTTATGACCAACCGAATTCAAGCAGTAGAGAAGATGTCATGCATTGGGAAGTGCTCTTTAAAAGACTGTTTGTAACATACAGGAAAACTGCTATGAAACATGTTCTTGCTTTTGTTGGACAGTCTCAGTTTAAAAAGCAGATTCCACAGGACTGATTGGTATAGATAAATAGAATGATTCATATGTATTTTTTCACCCCACGGTAATTTATTCCCTCACTAGTTTCCCACCCCCATTAATCTCACATAAATGGTGTTTTTTTCCATACATGAGTCTCTTGCTTGCTCAGAACTCAAGATAACATTAAGCCTGCAATGAACACTAAAAGCATTTAGCAACGCCACCCTTATTCTGATCCCCAATTCTTATGGAAACGAGTTCTCACCTTCCCTTCTTCTCACTCCCACTTCAGAAAGGGCTATAATGAAGTGGGGAGAGAGAAGCACTAGGTACATGTGACACCAGAAACACAGACACATAAGGGCCCATTATACCTGTGGGGTGAAGAATACTCTGGCCTTGGAATCAGTGGTCCTGGGTTGGTATCGCATTTCCCCACCTACTAGAGGCACCATCTGAGCAAGTTATTCAATTAGCCTAATAGCATTCTCATCTAGAAAATGCAAATACAACCTCCTGAAATTTAGCTGTGACAGGTTAAAGATGGCCACATATTTTCTAACACCTCTTTCATTGAGATGTGGCATCCTGGTCCCCTCTGCGTGAGTTTAGCAATGACTTTGGTGAATAGAATATACAGAAATGACAATGTTCCGAATTTTTAGATTAAGTCCTATTATTCTGGAAGCTTCCATCTTTAATGCTCTGCAATGCTTACTTTGGGAGCCCTTTAGCCACCACATAAAAGCTTAATTCCATAAAGAAAGCTAAGGGTTTCAGGTGAGACCAGCCTCTTAGGCAGCCTCGTCAAAGCACAGTCATTAAAGGACAGTCATCAAAGGACGTAATGCCAAGGAGTGGCATTAGCCTGGACTCTCTAGCCCAGCCCATGTGCAGCCCAGCCACCACCCAAATGCCAGGGCATGACCCAGTCAATGCTATACCAAGCTTACCTAAGGTCTGCCAAAATTCCTAGCCAACAAAATCATAAGATAGAATTCATTATTCAACCATAGATGACCAGAATATTAGTTTAAAAGATGATTGTGAGGTTAAAAAAATTGTATGTGGAAAAGGGCTTATAGACTGCATAATATAAAACAGCATAATTATCAATGTTATATAAGAATAAATATAGTCTCTGAACACTGGAGTTTACAGTTATTAATTTTTTGTGACATCTGCTATTACTATTTATTGATGCAAATTCAATTCCCATCAGGTGACAGTAGTGAAGATTAAAACAAATACATTCAACTTCTTCTTTACTTCAATAAGATTGAGGGCTTTGTAAATAAAGAAGAGTAAGGCAAGCTCTGAGAAGAAAACATACCATGTAGCTAAGGTATTTACTTGGCTATTGAATTTGGAACAACAATTTCATTTCTTTTCTATGCCTATGTTCACTTTAGAGTATTTTGAAGAAATAAAGTCCATCCACAAGAATATTTAGAGATTATGGCATCCCAATTAATTATCTGAAAATTTCATGCTCCCTGCTTAAAATCTTTCCAAAATGCTTTAATAATTTTGTGCCTTAATAATGAGTACATGAAATATCCAAACTCTTGGCAAGACTGTAATCCAAAAGTTAATTTATAAATTAAATGTTTGAAATTTAAAAACCATTTTTACATTGAGATAGTGCTATAAATTAGATGATTCCAAGACACAAAGCCAGTGGAATCACAAATGTGCTGTAATACTGCATAATATTCATTTTAAGGTTTAAAAAAAACCTCACCACCAAAGTCATACAGCCAAAACATATATTCAACCATATCAAATCCCTTTCAGTCAGATCTATGGAGCCTTCAGGATGTCAAAGCCCCATAGAATGGCAGTTTTAAAGTGACAGAGGTTCCATCTGCCTTGTTCCTTGAGTATGTCCAGAGCTTAGTAGCAGGAAGCATTCAACAAATGATTGTTGTCAATCTCTGAAACAGAGTGGCACAGTGACTAAGACGTGCTTCAGGTCTCAGAGACCAGTTTTCCTGCCTCTTGCTAGCAGTGATGGTAAGAAAGATAAACATCTCCAAGCCTCAATTTCTTCGACAATAGAATGGGATCACAGTGTCTCACATAGGGCGCGCATGAAAATTCAATGGAACATTGATGTAAAGTGCCTGACACCTAGTCAGTTCTCAGAACATGGAACAAGTATTATTACTGTCATTGAACCCAGACTTGTCCCATGTGTGGCACCCAGAACATCCACAGCCTAACTCAACAGCTTCAGAAAGTGCCCAGCAGAGGGAAGGACAAGGAAAAAGTATTACAACTTCTATTTCTTTTGAGACTAAAATTTTGGAGAAAAAATAAGCTTTATTCATATTTAATATATGGATTTATAATAGTGCTTGTATTTGTTATAAGTAAACTGAGACATAGTGAGAAGGCTTTGCTCAATTAGAGCTACACACATCAAAATGTTGAAGACCATTGATTTAATCATTCAAATAAGTCACTGGGACTGAAGCAAGGTCAGAGTTAGACCTTGACTTTCAAAGAGGGAATGCCACGGTGGGTGGAGGGAGTATGTATGTGAGGGATCTCCAGTTTCTGTGCTTCTATCTTCCAGCAGAGCCAAAGCCTAGATTCCTTCAGAAGGAATAAAATTGAACAGAGAAGGAGGAGAGGGTGAGAGAAGGATGAACTCTGAGAGCCAGCAAGAGCCAACCAGCCAGCCAAGCAAACTCGGTGACCAAGGTAGCTAGCAAGCAAGCTTGGGCTCCCTGTGGTTAGGGGTCTTCCAAGATGGGGGACACAGATTTTTCGAACAATTCCTGACAGCAGAATTCATAAGGTAAAAAGAAGAAATAAGGTCAAAGAGGTGACTGAGAAAAGAGTCTTTTGGAGATGGAGAAATGGGCTTGTGCTAATGACTGGTGGGAGGGGAAGAGGAAAGGGGAAGCAAAGATGCAGATGGAAGGTTAGCTTCCATTCCAGTAGGATGGTGAGTCCAAGCCCAGGGCACCATCTGTGTATAGGAGACACTTGTGAGCCGGATAGATGACTCAAGCTCTTAAGTCTTCAAAGACTGAGGACTTTAGATACCTCCCAAAGAGGTAGAATGTCAGTCTTTATTGTGTACTAGCTTGGACCATTTCTCAGATCCTCAAGATTACCCTGAAAACCTCACCAATTTTATAAAATGTAATATCATGCAAAATATAAAATGTGATAACATATAATATCAAATGTAATATCATGGGATGCTCAAAAAGGAAGCCATGAAAATTTCATGCTTTGTTCTAACTTTTCTATTAATATAACAATGACCCACACAAGTTGCCTTGTGCCTACCAATTCAGTTTGCTCATCTGCAAAACAATGGCACTGAATGTGGGATCCGTGTGTTCTCTTCCAGCCCTGAGATTATGAATTCCAAGATTCTGACATGGGCATATTCTCTAATGATTTGTCTCATCTACCTAAAAATTGAGAGCAGTGGAAAATTATAGTTTATTGAGAGCGTCTGATTATTTGTGTTGTTATCAATCAGTGTTTGATTAAGTGGCTCTCATTCCAAGAACCCTTCTTTAGTATCTTTACTCTGAAATTACTAGTGTATGTTGCTGCTCATATAATGAAGGGAGCTCATTAACTCTTCTAGAGCTCCTCAATACATATTATGGTTGTTGAGAGAGAGAGAGAGAGATTGCATTGATATTAGCTTCTAGAAGGCTATAGCTAAAACAATCAAATGCTTCCCAAATCCACCGGAATGAAAGTAACTACAGTACTTCCCCCCTCTCCCCTGCCCTTTATCTGCAGCAGACACATTCCAAACTCCCTGTGTAAGTCTGGATAGTACCATATCCAAACATGTATTGTTTTTTTCCTACACATGCATACCTACTATAAAGTTTAATTTAAAAATTAGGCACAGAAAGAGATTAACAATTATAACTAATGATAAAATAAAACAAGTATAACAATATACTCTAATAAAAACTGATCCTTTTCAATTTATTGAACTTTCACTTCTTCATTTAAAAGAAATGCTTTATGGCTTCTCTTTGACATGTTCAAATTGCCAGCAACTCTACATTTGTGCTTTGGGAGCATTATTAAAATAAAGTGATTATTACTTGAACACATGCTTTGTGATACTGTGACAGTTGTTCCGAGAACCTGGGTAGTGGGTGAGTATCATATACAGCATGGATACACTGGACAAAGGAATGATTAATGTTCTAGGCAGAATGGAGTGGGATGCTGTGATTTTACCCTGCTACTCAGATAATGTGCAATTTTAAAGTTATAAATTGTCTATTTTTGGAATTTTCCCATTTAATATCTTCAGACCACTGTTGATCTCAAGTAATTGAAATCATGGAAAACAAAACCGTAGATAAAGGAGGACCACTGTATTGGCCCAAATGGGTAAAATAAGATAAATTCGACATGCCCCAATATACCAAGTAAGCATTTTTCCTTTTTTCTTACTTTTTCATTGTCCTCAGAATCTATCTCATCATCTAAAAAATATACTATGATTTAAAAACAAATGAGAAACAGGAGGCAGGAGGACATCTCTTGAACAGCCAGACTTCACTAAGAAGACAATCTGTTGAAGAGCAAGTAGGAAAGAACAGAGAGTCTGGTCTCCAGAATGGAGGGGATACTGACTGTCAGAGTGTGTCCAACGTAAAGTTGGGGGAGGGATGTGGATAGTCCCATTTCCAGCCATAGAATTCTGTCTCCTTTAGCCTACAAACTATTCCTATCCCAGGTAGGATCCCTAGATTATGGGATATGTCCCTAAGGGCACCCTTGAAAATGAATGCACATTTGTGGAAACTAAAAAGTTGATCTCATAAAAGAGGGAGTGGAATAGTGGTCAGTAGAGACTGGAAAAGAGAGAGGGGAAAGAAGACAAAGAAGTTAACAAGGAGCAACAAAACAAAAATCTGGTTTTCCATAGAAGAGTAGGATAACAACAAATATTTGGTGGAAATAATCTATCATATATTTCATAACGACTAGAAGAGTGTGAAGTTCCCAACACATAGAAATGGCTAGCATTTGAAGAAAAGGAAGTGCTGATTACCCTGTTTTGATCATCATATATTATATACATTTATCAAATTATTATAATGTATCCCAAAAGAAGTACATATATTATGTCTCCATAAAAACGTGTACAACATAGAAGTTAAAAAGTAACACAACAGCTGGGCATGGTGGCGCATGCCTGTTATCCCAACACTTGGGAGGCTGAGGCAGGATTATTGCTGTGAGTTCAAGGCCAGCCTGAACTAATAGCAAGATCCTGCCTCAAAGAGCAAACAAACAAAAAAACAAATAGCACAACAAATGTAATTGGGATTTTAAAAAGAAACATTGAATTCTCATCTTATATTTAAAAGGAATCTGGAAAAAATCCAAATGCAACATCCTGCTAGCCAGCTAAATTTTAAAAAGCAAAAAATAGAAAACTTCCAAAAATATTAGAGCATGTTTATAAAGATATTAGAAGGCTTCTATTAGGGCCAAAAAATGTTTACATAGTGTTTTATTCAGCTAAGAAGTAGAATAAACATGATAAATCTGCATACTTATTTTGTCTAGAAATTAATCCAGAATTAAAGAAGACTTAGGTCTCCTAGAAGAGCAAAAGCAATTCTAGGCAATAGAGACATGGCAGGGGGTATCACAATCCCCAACTTGAATTTATACTACACAGCCTCTGTGATAAAAACACCATGGTACTGGCAAAGAAACAGACCAGAGGATCAGTGGAATAGATTAGAAGATGCAGAAACAACTCCAGAAATACTCAGCCACCTCATCTATTTTTTAATTTATATATTAATTGGTACATTTTAGGTATACAATACGTTTACATTTATCATTGGGTGTTTGTACCTGAACATGATGTATCTTGGTTCTTATTTTTTCCCCCATTACCTAAGCTCCCTTCACCCCCTCCACCCTTCCCTATTTACATAGACTTTGTTTCCATTTTTTTCTCTTTCTCATAATTTTTCCTTTCCTTTCTTCCCTGTCCCCTTCCCCTCCCGCCACCCCTACCCCTTTGGACCTTTTCCTATTTCAAATTATCAAGTATTTGTTTCAATCATTTTCATCCTTATTTAAACTTTCAGTTTCTCACACGAGAGAAACTATTGGGTATTTACACATGTGTGTCCTATTTATTTCACTTAAGAGTATGGCCTCAACATGCATCCATTTAGCTGTAAATGACTCTAGTTTCTCGTTCTTTATGGCTGAGTAGCACTCCATTTTATAAAAAAAAAAA
>NW_004624761.1:17966051-17978933 GCF_000247695.1 Heterocephalus glaber
AGCAGCACAGTTTGTAATAGCTAAAGCTTGGAAACAGCCCAAGTGCCCATCAACTGGAAACTGGATAAAGAAGATGTGGGTTTTTTATAAAATGGAGTACTACTCAGCCATAAAGAACAAGAAACTAGAGTGATTTATAGCTAAATGGACGCAGATTGAGGCCATACTCTTAAGTGATATAAATAAGACACACATGTGTAAATACTGAATAGTTTCTCTAGTGTGAGAAATTGAGAGTATAAATAAGGACTAAAAGGATTCATAACTAATAATTGATACTTTGAAATAGGAAAAGGTCCAAAGGGGTAGGGGGGGTAGAACAAGATGGGGAAAGGAAAGAATGGAAAGGAAAAATTATGAGAAAAGAAAAAAAAATGGAAACGAAGTATGTAAATAGGGAAGGGTGGAGGGGGTGAAGGGCACACAGGTAATGGGGAAAAAATAAGAACCAAGATACATCGTGTACACGTACCACCACCCAATGATAAATGTAAATGTATTATATACCTAAAATGTACCAATAAAAGAATTTAAGGAAAAAAAAAAAAAGGAAAGAAAATCCTTCCTTGCACACCATTATGAAGACTTCGGTTTCTGTCTGAGAACGAGATGGGAATCCGCTAGACGGCTTTGGAGCAGAGATGCACAATGGCTACTATGACAGCCTTCGAAGAAAGGACTGAAGCAGGGCGACCCATTAAAAGGCCACTGCATAACTTAGGTGAAAGATGAAGGGAGCTTCAGCCAGAGTGGTAGGAGGAGTGCTTAAATCAACCTGTAACTGCACACAGAAAGAGAAGGTAGAGGCAGCAAGTCTGTCCACGTGAAGGGCAAGAGAAGAGCTACAACTGAGCATCAGAGGTGGACTGGAGCTGTCAGATAGGTTCATACATTCGCCTAACTTTAGAAGTTGTGGTTCCTTGTAATTCTAAATCATTATCTCTGATAAATCTAGGTTATTTATCCCCCAAATCTCTAAAGTCAAAGTTTAAACCCATGTCACAGAAATCCCCTTTAAGTATATTCTCAAACTCCTTGAAGAAAAGGGATTTGACAATACAAACCTTCCACTGAAATAGGGGATCTTCCATTGCTGTCCATTATGAATTTATTAAGCACCTATAAGAGTGGGGCATGCACTAGGTGATCCAGAGAGAGAGCTTTCTAGACGCACTCAGCAAGAAGACAGCCATGTGCAACCAAAGGGAATAGCCCTCACCAGATACCAACTTTGCTGGCACCTTGATCTTGGACTCAGCCTCCAGACCTGGAAGAACATAAGTTTCTTTTATTTTAGCCATCCACTCTCCTAAAGAGAGCTCAGAAAGGTCTCAGAACTCAGCAATTAGCTATTATGGGCACTGGTTACTGTAAATACCTCTGTTTCTTGGTGAACAATAATTTTTGCAACTTGGAATTATACTTATTTCAATTTTGATTTTTAAAAATGTATTCCGATATTCTCCATCAAAACAACCACTTCTACCCATATTTAAACAGAAGCAATGTTATTAATTTGAGATATAAAATACTTTACACAAGTAATTTTTCAGCATCCCCACCTAAATTTTTTGTAAATGCCAAAACAGCATTCAAAGTATCTGTCCTGCAGACATGAAGGCAGGTCTTGGGCCTTTTTTGGGTTTCTTAGCCACTAGTGTAACCAAAACAATCTTAGACCATCTCAAGGGCCTCCTGGGCCCACCTCAGTGAGCATATGAACCCAAGGGTTGTTCGAGGACCAGTGAAGGTCATGGCCTTATAAATACAGTATCCAAAGTCCTTAATAAGGGTCCACAGATCTGCAGGATCTACTCCTTTCCCTCCTTGCCTCCCCTCTCTCCTACCCATACACATATACACTGCTGCCCTGCTACCTTCACTGTTTCTCAAATACAGCAGCGCTCCTGCCTTAGCACTGTGAAACTAGCTGGTATCTCTATCAGCAAGGCTCATCTCCCAGACAGCCACGTGGCCCACTCATTTAAATCTTGGCTCCAGTGTCATCTTGTCAGTAAGACTTACCCAATTCCCTACCTATAATTGCAACCCACATCCATATTCTCAGTTTCCCCTCCCACTCATCACCTTCTGAAATACTACATCATGCAATTATTGATGATGCTTGTCACCCACCTTTCCTGCAGGGCAGGGATCTTCTCTGTTTTGTTTCTTGCTATACTCCTGGTATCCGGCATCTATTATGCTCAATTAACACTTGCTGAATGACAAAAGGAGCATAGAACAGGAGAACCTAACAGTCTGCTCACTAAACTGTCTCTCCTAACTGAACAAGTCATCCCCTCACTGGGAGAGAGGCCAACTTTGTGGTTCTGAATCATCCCTAAAAGGCAGCATTATCTTTCAGAAATGCAGATCACAGATCATAAGGTACCAAGCTACTTGAGGATTGCACAGGTCAATATCAGCCCTTATCTTCAGGCCAAGGTGCTTCTGGGTGGTGAACTGCTCTGTACAAAGGAGAGCAAGGCCCAGAGAGGTCCACCTGAGAAGCCCATCTAAGAGTCCCCTATACTGCTCCTAGGAGGGTAGTGAGAGGGCTCCTGTCAGATACCTCCAAACAGCTTCAGCAGTCACCAGAGGGGCCCAGGCGCTTCAAGGGAGGTCTCCAGCATGATCTCTGCACTGAAGAATCCTATAGGTGGAGGCACCCTCAACCCAGCCCTGTCTGAGGAGATTTAGCTCAGTGGTTCTGCTGCCTGCCTCAGAAGCACAAGGTCCCGAGTTCAATCCCCAGTACCACAAAAATAAATAAATAAAAATTTTAAAAAAGGTCATCACACTAAATCCTCAAAAAAAAAAAACCCCAAAAACCCAGCCCTGTCTGCATGATCTGCTCCTACTGACCTCTCTGAGGCACCTCCCTCTCACTCTACTCCAGCCACACTGGCTTCCTTGTTGTTACCAAAAACCACTAAGCACACCTCCCTCATGTCCTTGCACTCTCTGGTGCCCCTGCCAAGTGCTCCCCCAGGCTCTGCACAGGCTGACCTCCTCCTTCCGTTCAGGCCACGCCCAAACATCACCGCATTGCACTTGCCACTTCCTGTCTGGCTGGCTTCTTTTCCTTTCATCATACTCAACTCTGTCTGGCATAGTCTATCATTCTCTTCCTGATTTGTTCATTTTCTGCCTCCTTTCCCTGGAATGTAAGTTCTATGATTGGCAAGGATTTTGTTTTGTTCCTATTGTACTCCCATGACTTAGAACAATACCTGGTACATAAAAAAATGCTCATAGAAAAGAGTGAATGATTACTTCCTCCTTTAGTTTTAAATCACTCTTCACTTTATTTAAAGAAATACTGCCTTCAAAACTAATTTGTATTGTTATATATTTGAATTTTGAGATCTTTCATCTGTATTATTTTGAATCATATACTATCTAAATGTATATTACTCGATATTAATATTTAATAAATACTAATCATAATATTACGAACATTTAACATGTAAATATTAAAATATTTGTTGTATATACCCTTAGATATCATTTTCAATATGGGATGATATTTTAAAAATATAACTTAACAGAGATTTCACCATAGTATAGAGGTAGCTGCAATAAGTTAGTTAACTAAGAGGACGTGATTAGAACCTGACAAAGCTGGATTGAAGCCCAGGGCTTTCCCATCCCATGGTCCCATGCTGTTTCCACCATGCCACACAGTCAAAAATGGGACCATTCCTACCATGCGTTGGCAGTTATATGCTTATTCTGCTTAATAGTTTACACAGTATCCTCATTTATATAATTAAGCTTAATTTGCTGAGCTATTTATCCTTTTTAAGTCATTAGGCCATGCCTTCAAAAAAAAAAATTAGAGTAACTAGCCAAATCAATGTTTATAAAAAGTAACAGAAATTAATTACTTCCATAAGGTTTTTCCTTCTAGGAGAAATCCACAAGATGACAGTAATAATAATATTTATTTATTTATTTACTTACTTACTTACTTACTTACTTACTTATTTGAGACAGGGTCTTATTCTGTAGTTTAGGCTATCCTTGAGCTCACTATGTAGCCCAGGCTGGCCTGGAACTCATGGCAATCCTCAGTCTCCTGAGTACTGGGGTTACAGGTATGCACCACCATGGCCAGCAGGAATAGATTTTAAAAGACCAAAATCCAAACACCTGTGCTCACCTGATCAGCCCCCGATACATAATATATTCACACCACCTGTCCTGATCTGTGCTGTCGATATCCTGTGAAAGAACAGAGAGGGTAATGTTCACAGCATAAAAACCAATGCCCTTTCTAACTGTGAGCTACAGTGATAAATCTACCTCTGTGCATGTTATTTTCTCTTTCTCATCCCTACTGATCCTTTGGGGTCCAAATGATTTGGTCATTCTACAGGTGTTTCTTGAGCACCTACTATGCTCTCCTCTATCTCTGCACTAGAGGCTGGGAATACTAAGATAAAGGTGGTCTGGAGAGGGCATAAGATAGGTATGTATATCTGTGACTCCAAGATAGGCCCCAGCACCCTGCAACTTTCCAAGTCTCTCATCCTGAGCAGAATGGAGCACATTTTCCCATCATCCTGTGTCATGCTCCATGCATGCCACCTTCGCCACAGTGTCAGTTATTTGTTTGTGTCTGCATCCTCCCCTCCTGAGCACAGGGACTTGGAATCACTTTTGGCTGCTGAGTATTTAGCATGAAGCCTAGTGTTCAGCAGGCAGGTGCTCAATCTGTGTTTGTTAAATTGAACTGTGGAAATAAACACATTTCGGGAGAAATCACGAGTCTTTTTGATATCGAAAGCTTGAAGGGAGGATCATTTTTCATTTTCAGAGAAAAACAGAAACATATTTTTTCTGTAATGTGTTGAGAAGACTATAAATATGGAACTTTTGTACTGAAGGAAGAAATATTCATTTTCTTCTTTTAAAATATCTATAAATAAAGATACACCTGACTGTTACTGCCTCTGAATTTTACTATTAAAATTTAATTTAACAATTTTCAATTATTCCTTAATCTTGTTAATCTTTATTTTTATTTATAGTACATGGATAGCATTTTTGTATATATGAAGATATTTCTAAAAAATTAATTTTAAAAATGTATAGATGAAAACAGCAAATAAATTTAAAAAGCACTGTTCTAGTTTTCCTTAGGAAGAGATAAAAATTTTAGTCATTTAGCTATTTATACTGAGAATAATTAACTAAATATCTGTTTAACTATTATTTTATTAGGTTTTTAAAGGATTCTGTCAAATTTTAGGACTGCAGAATTTAAATACTCATATTTTAAAAAGAAAAATATGTTCATTCAAGCATTTATAATTGAAATTCCTCTCCATATTAATAAACTCCCCAATATAAAAAGCAGTATCAGAATTCACTGCCAATCTTAACACAGCTTTTGCCTTTGCTAGTGGAAACTAACAGAGGATTAAATAAAAATCAAATAAAGTTCTTCCCTGATACCATGTATATCCTTTACACACACGCACACACACACACACACACACACACACACACAATGTGAGCACACCCTCCCTAATTAGGAAGCAACTTTTCCTTAGACTTGCCATATGTCATCTTGTCTAACTTTCTTTTGTACTTTACAGATCAGGTACTTGTACTTCTATCTTACTTGATTTTTTACATAGAGGCAGACACATTAAACACACATTATGTCAGGCTCAGAGGCTTTGCAGGCATTGTTTTATGTTTAATTCTTTTAACAACTCTATGATACAATGGATATTACTATCACAACTTGCAGATGAGGAGATTGAGGCCCAGAAAGGCTGAGTAACTTGTCCCCAACCGGTCAGTGAAGCTCCAGCATAGATATCAATGATGAGGGATCACACCAAGGGAGAGAGGCCCAGCACGCAGCCCCCAAATGTATGCCTGGGGCCATCCTGGCCTCTCCAGCCTCAGCAGAGTCATGAGCCTACTGCACAAGTAAACGTAGGGAAGAATAGGAGACCACCCAGGCAATCCACAGAATGGTGGGGAAAAGAAATGTTGCTTCAAGCTACTACATTTTGATGCATTTTTTTTACACAGCGATAGGTAACTGATACAGCCTGAGACTCCACACTCTTCAGTTTTCCTCTAATTCTTCTGAGCTCTCCTCACTCTTCTTCCTGAGAGAAGCTGCCTTCTCTTCCATCACCCACCACCCTCACAACAGCCACATTCAGGGTGGCTTTTTCAAGGGCTTCCCCTGGTCTTTCTTGTGTATTTCTCCAACTCTGTAAACAAAATCACCCACTTCCTTTGTTTCAGTGATCATCCATATTGTGGCGATTTCTTAATCCCTATTGCTAGTTCCAATGGCTGTCCTGAACTTCAGATCCATGTATCTACCTGCCTGCTGGACACCTCTATTAAAGTCCCATGTATGCCTCAAACTCAGCCCAAAGCTGAACTATCATGTCTTTGAAAAACTGTTCTTCCTTATGTATTCTTAATAACAATAATAATATAAACAAATAAATGTCATCATCATAAACCTTCTGACCAGAGCTCAAAAAAGGAGTCTAACATGACTACTCCTTGCCTTGTCCACAAATGTGGAGACTAACTCATGTCCCCAGTATGTACCATTCTTCCAAAATCATGGCATCTTTAGCTGGTATATGGCCATCAAGATGGAATATTTTATCTCCTAAGCTTCTGTGCCCCAAAGCATGGCTGTATGACTGAATTCCCACCAAACAAATATAAGAAGTGTCAGGACTCAGTTTCCTGGATCTTGCCTTTAAATAACTTGCATATTCTCATGGTCCCTTCCTCTAACATGCTAACTAGAACACGGATGCTATTCTACAAGACTGGTCCATAGGAGTGGAGGCCACAGGAGTGGAGCCACAATAAAACAGCACAAATTCCAGACACACCATTGGGTGACTTTACTGGTGCTGATTCACCTGCCCAGATATTTACACAAAGAAACACACTTCTCTCATATTTGAACCACTGTCATTTGTGTTTTCTATCACATGGTGAAAACCTTCATCATGTCATGCTGTCACCTGTCTTTCCAATGTTCTACTCTAACAAGAGTTGAAGCAGCCAAATCAACATAAATTCATAAGCCCTTTTCTCTGCAGATAGAGACAGGAAGTTAAAAATAAAATGAAAAGATCCAAGAAATACACATAAGGCTTAGTTATCTACAACAATTATATTTCTAATTATAAATTAATGCATTTAGCATTTTAGTGTCTCTTGAGGATTTGATTGTGTGCCACTTCCAGAGTTTGATTATATCTGGATACACTGATGAATTCAAGTATATGAAACCTGAAAAGGTAAAGACTAACTCAGAGTCATGTGGTGAGCCCTATCTGGATGACCACCATTCTCTACCTGATATTTCATTTTATCTTGTACTCTCAGCATCATAATTAACTTTCACAATGTGGCAGACTGTATATTCTTTTGGGTTTTTTTTTTTGGTACCAGGGATCAAACTCAGGACCTTGTGGCTCAGGCCCAGGCAGGCAGCAGCACTACTGAGCTAAATCCCTAGCCCCAGACTGTATAATCTAAACATAGTTACAATAATAGTTCATTTTATATATGGTATTCTTATAATGTGACTTTGGTATTTCTCCCATCAAGAGGTGAGGCTTATACTTCTTTCAGCTGAATGTGATCAGACTTAAGACAAAAGTAAAAGTGACACTGTAAGTCTTCAGTGACTAAGTCATCTAAAGCAATTCAGGTTCTCCCTGATTTTCTTCTATACTCATTCTCAGAACTCAGACACCATGGAGAGAAAAAAATCAAATCACATGTACACAGGAACCTGAGTCCCAAGCCTAAAGCACCAACTTTCCATCCATGAAAAATCTACAAAGGAGATTCTCTAGTCTCAGCTGAGCACCCTGCTGATCTGCATGCGGTAGGGATGAACTAGCCTCCAGTCCCTGTCTACGTTGCAGATTTGTGAGCTAACGGATTCTGCTATTGTTTTAATTCAGTGTGTTTCCTGGTGATTTTCTGTGTAACAGCAGATAATCAGAATACCTATTAAATTGTTACACTACATTTCTTAAAAAACATGAATAACAAAGAAGCATTTTACTTGATAAATCAGAAATCCTATTATAATTGCATTACCTTTACATTGCCATGTTCAGTGAGCTGTTGATAATCTCTGGAACCAGGTGCTGAAGTAATATAACCCAGAAATATCACTTGATTAGAGGAATTTTTCAATAGTTTTGAAACAGCAATAGCTTGCAGTTTTCTGTCAAGATCATCTCTGAAAGAAAAATAATAATATACCTCTTTATTGTTCATGTGAGATAATTTTTTAAAAGCTTTAGGTAACTAAATTCTCAAAGAACATCTTCAAACAGTACAAATCCAGAGCAATACCTATTTTGGCAAATATTTTAATATTATACAAATAAAGAATGTATAGATACAGTGCTTTATTGGGTAGGCTGACAAATTGTTGACTAAGAACAATATGATCTTTCTTTGCAAGCCATTTAGAATCAAGTTGATTTAAATATTCTAAATACAATACTTGTTGAACTTTTTATCAGAAGAAATTACATAATGTGAGACCTTTCATCAGCATTACAGTTGAAGTACTAATACTCAAAAAAAGAAAGAAAAGAAAAAGAGGCAAGAAGACTGTAAGAAGGAGAACCCTAACATTCACAGAGAGCACCAGGCTTATGTAACCTACACAACTCCCTTAATTGACACTTGCTGAAATCCTCCTCAGCAATCCTGCGTAATACTGGATGGACATGTTGCTTTCATCATGCTAATCACGATAGACACAAAACAGATAATTAGACAGCCACATCCAGCTTTTGAGGACTTTACCATCAGTTTGGAGGAAAAATAGAACATCCTATTTTACATGATCCAGCCAGGAAAACTGAAACACTCCAGGTGTTTCAAACTCAGTGAATTTAATACAGGGAATTGGTTACCTAGATGACAGGAGGCCAAACAAGGGTCAGTGAGGCACCAAGAAGTTTAGCAGCAGTGAGAAATTAGTACCATGTCTATAGTGAGAGGAAGTGATATTACAGAGGCTGGAAGCCAGTACTGCTTGGTAGGAGGTGAAGGGTGCTACCCAGAGGAGCTGGGATCACCCAGAGAGGAGCTAGAGCCAAAGAGACTCCATGTTACCAGAGACAACAGAGAAAGCAGAGATGAAGTAGAGATAGAGACAGACAGAGACAGAGAGAGAGAAAGGAAGAAATACCCTGGCTTCTCTCCTCTTCCTGCTCTCCATCCAATCTTACATTAGCGCTTCCTATCGGCTAAACCCAGAAGCCAAGAGCTAAGGACTTCAGGCATCATAGCTCTCTGCAGTGTACAGATGAGAATAAGAGCAAGCAATGGATCCAATAGCAAACAGGCAGTGGACCAACACGGACATTTACTTAGAAAGAAAGAAAATAAATGGATGTTAAGAAAAACTGACAAAGGAAGGTACAGGGAGAGCACTGAGAACTGAGAAGATTGGGAAAACTTCGTTGAGATACGATGTGAAGACAGGATTAAGTCAGACAAATATGCGGAGACAGCTGAGTGCTATTAAAAGATGTCCCAAGAAATAGAAAAGTGACAAGAATGGCCATTTGTTAAACATATTTGATAGTGAGTTCTTGTAATTTCTGAAGGCAGGTGTGGCTCTATTTTTAAACAAGGTTAAGTAATATGCAGTGGTTGTTCTTCAACTTCCCTACTCAGATCCATCCTATGCCCTCCTCTATGCAGGAGGCTGACCACTGTCAGTTCACCTCCCACGCACCCTGACTGCTCATTTGCAGTTCAGCTTAGCCAACTGGAGGCAGCAGCAGATGAAAAAGTGGGAGAAGAGTGAAGTCCGGTGTTTCTTTCCCAGTCTCCCTGGCAGTGGCCTCCCCTCCTGGGTCTAGATCTCAGGGCTCTGGGAACACTTTCCTCGGTCCCTCCAGCCCTAAGGCTGTTGTGATTCCCCACTGTGACTGGCATCTGAGGGCCTTGGACCCTTACATGTTCCCTGGACCCTTCCAAAGTCATGGCAAGTACTCCTTGCTTCAGGTCTACAGTGAGTACTGTTCCTTCTAATACATGCAAGTACAGTTCCAGTCCACATCTAGGAAATTCAAAGCCACTGCACAAATAGTGTGTACATTCAGATATGTTCTAGCAATACATTACTGGGGGGAAATCTGTGAATTTGGTTTGACAGTTCTCAATATTATATATATAGGTAGATAGAGATATAGATTTTTTTTGGTTTTTTGAGACAAGCTCTCTCTATATATCTGTATCTTTTTTATATCTATATATCTACATCTTTTTCTTTGTTTGTTTTTTGAGACAAGTTCTCACTATGTAGTTCAGGCTGGCCTTGAACTTGTGGTAATCCTCCTGCCTCGGCCTCCTGAGTACTGGGATTACAAGTGTACACCACCACACCCAGCTAGGAGATAGATTTTATACAGTGATAATAATAAAAAGTATATGTACATGTATGAGGAAAGGATAAGAGAAAGAACAAATGTTTTATATTTTCTTATTATATTTGATATTTCACCAGTCCAACAACCCTAATATGTGAGCTGGAAAAGAGAATTTAGAAGACAACAAACTATAACTCACCAACATTATCCTTCAAAGCTAGCTGTAGTCCCCAGGCTATAGGTTCTGGGTTTTTAAAAAATCTCTCACATGATGCACATTATAGATTTAGAAAAACAATGGTGACTAACTGGTGGCTCTGTTAATTACCCAAAATATTAATTTTCTTTATGGTGTTTCCCTAAAAAGAAAAGCCACTATTTCCTGTTTATTGGTTGTAAAAGAGAAATCACATAGTCAGTGAATTAAACACTTGCTGAGTAAGCTAATAACATGCACAAGCATCCTGTAATTCATTCCTAATGAAATTCTCACATTTGTATGTCACAATCACCAGAAAACGAAATCTTTATTTATTCACTATAAGAATTTTTGTATCTACTTTGTTTTATAGGAAACAAAGGCAAACACAAGTACATAATGATGACTTCATAAGTCTTCCTCTGTTAACCAGCCTCTGTCACGTATTGGCAAGCTACAGTGTCCACAGACAGGGCCACAAGAGTGATGGCTCATAAGAACAGACTGCCTAGCTCACTGCTTGGGATGCAATGCAGCTTAACTCATGTTTGATGAACAAACTCTTTTTCAAGTTACCCAAGACAGCCTACTTTTAGAGTTGCCTAATTTGTTTTTAAAATAGCCAGTATTAACTGAGCACATACTACATTTATGTACTTTGTATGAGATAATGCATCTCATGTAATTCTCACAAGAAACCTATGAAGTAGGCAGCATCATTCCTGAGTTACACTAGAGGAAGTAGTAGCCTCAGCATGGTTAAATAACTCCACAAAGTATACATAGTGACTAAATTAGGATCCAAACCCTAGAATAGGATTGGAATCCCATTCTGCTCAGCATTAAACTACACTGCTTCCCTCCTAGAGTTATATCTCCTTAAAACATCATAGCTATTATTATTACACCATTGTTTCATTGTTATTTTTAAATCATATGCATATGACAAGTAAAAGAATAGAATAATCAGAGAGCTTTAAGTAAGCGGTTAATAGAAAGTTAGAAAAAGATCCTTCCCTCCTCTTCCAAGCACATTCTCAGGCCTGTTTCTGGCTTTTTGCTTCTTTTTCAAGTCTATTCTATACATTCTGGGAGAGGCTGGGGGAGAATTAAAAGGGACAAGGTGGAGGAAGGGAAACAGAAAAGGTGGGGATTTCAATCAGTTGCTTCTTAGGTTGAGACTTGTTATCTTTAAACACAAAATTACCACTATAAAGACAAACCCAATCCAAGTGTAATATAAGGTCAGTGAAATTATTTTTGAACGCCTGTGCTTGCTTCATGCAAACTACTGGGAGAAACAGGCAATTCTCCAGCTTTGTAAAGAGACACAACACTTGCCTTCCAAATACTCCTCTTATTTCTAAGGAGACAAGCAAGAGTCTGATAGTAAATGGTTCATATTAACCATATTTAGGTAGTTTATTTATGTTTCTAATATTCTGACTTATTTCAGAAAATATTTAAATATGCTTTCATGATCCATATATTAGTATGAATAAAACTGTTTTGAGGTAACCAAAACAATAAAGGTAGCAGGTACATTGGTTTTGTTTAGATGAAATTGACAGTATAACAGTGTTGCTTTTCTAATGGTCTGTATGTCTTTTTAAAGGTCTGTGGACTCTTGTACCATTAATGTGGGCAGGGACTATATGTTTATGTTATAGCATATAGCATTTTACCTCTGGGTTTTAAATGACTATGCTTTAGTATGGTAGAGAACAAACTGAATACTGTTATTTTTGCTTTTACCACATATTATTATGATTGGCATTGGTCAATGAGTTAGTTCTAAGTCACTATTTGCGATTGTTAGTAATTGGGGACGAAATTCTTTCTTCATTTTTCATTTTCCTTGCAGAAGGACTGAGTTTTAAAAAACCACCACTTAGGTCCCCGCCTCCATCCCAGGCTCCTAGGGCAGAGAAGCTCAGCCAGACCCAGCACCTGGAAGGAAGCTCCCCTGCCACCATCCAAGCTCCTAGGGCAGAGAAGCTGAGCCAGTCCCAGAACACAGAAGGAAGCTCCCCTGCTGCCATCCCAAGCTGCTAGGGCAGAGAAGGTAAGCCACGTGGGCTCCAGAAGCACCCCCACCTCCACCCTGTGGAAATGAGAAGACACATAAACAAGCCTCAAAAACAGACTTCCATATCACCTACAGCAACCCCAAAGTGAAACAAGATGGAACACTCTGATACTCAACCACCTGGACTCTCTGAACTGGCAACAAAAGAGGATCTGGGAAAAATAAAATCAGAA
>NW_004624761.1:17981718-18006297 GCF_000247695.1 Heterocephalus glaber
GAAACAAGGTCTTTGCAAATAGGGAAGTGTGGAGGGGGTGAAGGGAGGTCAAGGGAAGGGGAAAAAAAATAAGAACCAAGAGACTCATGTAATGGGACAAGATCCCAATGATGAATGTAACTGTATTTTATACCTAAAATGTACCAATGAAGTAATGGGGGAAAAAAAATCACCACTTAGGGGCTGTCCCTGCCTCACAAGTGCAAGGTCCTGAGTTCAATCCCTGGTACAAGAAACAAATAATAAATTAATTTTTAAAAAACACCACTGGCCTCTCTCTATGTCCTTTACTGTTTTGGAAGGACTTTTCTAATTAATTTAGTTTGGAAGAATTAAGTAGACATTCTTGTCTCAGCCCTTCCTTTCTCTTCTCCTTGGAATCTCTGCATACAAAATATTTTGTCCAATTCTTTCCACCAAAGAAAAAGCTTGCCAAGGCAGGCTCTGCCACTGCTGGGTGGGACTAGTGTTTGGAAGAGTCCTCTTCATGGACGGTTGGTGGCCGGGCTCACAGGTCCACATGAACACAGAACCCATGTTACCAGACAGGATGTGTATTAAAAGTGACATCTTGACCTCCATCCCCCAGATTCTTCTGCCTGCTTAGCAGACATTTTGAAAACATGAGGGGAAAAGGAATGTTATTCACTACCCTCAAATCCCAAAATGCAACTTTTTATACCAATAATCTTGTAGGCAAAAGGAATTTATTTTTAGTCTGGTTTACCACGAGGCTCCAAGCACTTGTGGGCTCTGCATTTGTCTAATTTCTTCCTACTTGTAGGACAAGTATTCTCAGTTTAGGGTCTTTATCAGTTTTTTTTTTTTCCTGGTACCAGGGATTGATCTCAGGACCTTGAGCTTGCAAGGTGGGCGGCAGAACCACTGAGCTAAATCCCCGGACCTCTTTATCAATTTTTAAAGGGGGCTAAAATGGTACTTCCCCTCTACAGAGTGAAGATGATATTCGATAATGCATTTAGTAAAGCACCCACAGAGAGAATTACTGCACATATCAGGCCCTGTGGACTAATGCTCATGTTAGGACTCCTGTATCCCAAATGCTTCGATGTCTGATTGTTACCACCAACAACATGGGGAAAAATAATAGCAGATGTAAAAAAATAAAGTAAAAAGAGTTATTTCATAGAAACCAATTAATATGTGAATAATATTTCTTTTTTGGTGCCGGGGATCAAACTCATGATCTTGCGCTTGCGAGGCAGGTGGCAGTGTGAATAATATTTCTTGACACATGTGTAATATTAAGTATATCAAAGAAACCCACTCATGATTCCCGAAGTGTGTCACAACAAAATCCACCAGTTTGTCTGAGATGTTCACAGTCAGGGTTATGGCTGGTGCGATCTCGCCCTCTGGCGACGGAAGAAGGTGATGCTCTGATTTCACAATTGGGTATCTTGACAGTACCATAATCCTGTAATGGAGTGACAAGAAACAAATCGTACTATACAGGTGGGAAGAAGCAAGTGCATTAAACAGATACATGTCACGCTGCAAACATCCCACTGAGGGGCACTCAGAGCAGCGATGTGATGGCGACTTATAGAGCAGTCTGTCGGTTCAGCACATCTTGCTATTATCACTGAGCACAGTAGTGCTAAGGAGACATGCAGAGGGAAACACTGGTAATATGAAAATCCATTTCACTTGCGTTGTTACTCTGACAACCCATTTGCATAAACATTCTAATACAGTATTAACACATATGGGAATTTATCTTGCTGGCAAGAACACAATGTCACAATGTGCAAAATTAGAAATTGTTCCATAAACATATGAAAAGGCTTGTCACCTCACTCAATGTCAAAGAGCTACATGTGAAAAGGAGGAGCAGGGCTCTGACCTCAGCTGACTTCTCTTTAGCAGCTGCATGTGTTATCTCTGGGCCCCTCTTGGGCAGACAAGTCTGTCTCTACCATGCATCACCTCCAGCTGGGCCTGTCCTGCTCCACCTTCCAGGCTATGCACTGGACGTCACTTAACTGCCTGGGGCATCTCAAACTCAGCACATACATGTGGCTCTCCTGGCCGTTCCAGTCCCAGTAAACATTGTGTCCCATCAGGTATAAATCCTAGACATAACCTTGATTTGTCACTGATCTTTAAGCCATCGAGACCCATCAGCTCTATTCCAAAAGAGTTACTGACTTTGCCATCTTCTCTTCTTCTCCACTTTGTCATCTCATCTGTGCTATTGTACCTAAGTCCTCCCCTGCCTCCCAGCTCCCACACTTTTTCTTCGCAAAGGGATCTTTTTAAATGTAAATAAGACCAGATCACTTCCTGTTTAAAATCCTCGGGTGGTATCTCATCACTACTGGGCAACAGAGGCCTTTCCCTGGATTCATTTCTTACCATCTTTCTCTGGGTCTCTTCCACTGCAGCTACCCCAAGTTCCACCCTGCCTCCCTTACCTGGCTGTTCCTCAGCTCTTCTTGGTCCTGGTCCTGGGTCCTTCTCATCATCCCTTCTTTCTCCAGAGAGGCCTTCCTGACCAGCTTGCCTATAGGACCACCATCCTCAAGGGCCACTGCCCCACAAAGGTGCTCTCTCTCTCTCTCTATCTCTCTCATTTTTTTCATAGCACTTATCACAATCTCAAACTCACTTATTAATTTTTTGTGTGTACAAGTTCCTGCCTGTCCCTCAGTATTTATGAGAGATTGGTTCCAGAACACTCTATAAATACCAAAGTGGGCCAGGAATTTAGCTCAGTGGTGCTGCCGCCTGCCTCGCAAGCACAAGGTCCCAAGTTCAATTCCCAGTACCAAAAAAAACAAACCCAAAAGTCCCTTGTATAAAATCACACAGCATTTGCATATAACCTACACTCTCCCATGTACATTGTCATCTCTATGCTACTAATAATACCTAATACAATGCCCATATATCACTTCATTTGCATTGATTAAGTGTAGTACTTGGCATGTGGCAAATTCAAGTTTTCCTTTCTGAAATTTTCTAGAATTTTTTTTCATGTTTTTGATCTGCAATTAGTTGAATTCGTGGATGTGGAACCTGCAGATATGAAGGGCCACAAACTCCCTGAGGAGAGTAACCAGGTCAGACAGGCCTGGTGCCGTGACCTCAGCTCCAAATCTGAATGGTATATAATGGTGAAGAACTGGAAATATCCAGCAATAGCAGAACCACATTAAAAATGAAAGAAAATGCACTCAAGAAGGACAACGGGGTTGTATTCACAGGTCAAAGACACGACAGTGTCAACTTTCCACTCCGAGCCTATGCTCACTCTCTCAGGTCTATGTTCAGGATTAATTCCCAAGGTAGACTCACCCCCAAGTGTGATCCCGTGTGCTTGGACCAAAGTCTGTATAGAAACCCAACCTCTCCCCTAGCCACATGGTTAAGTCATTGTTCCCCACATAGGGCTTAGAAGCATCACTCTCCAAAATTGTTATAAAATCTGCACCTGTTTAAAAAAAGAAAACAGCACATGGTAAGGAATCACAGAGATGTAGAAAGCAATCGGCATGTTATGGTTTAGATCTGGAATGTTTCTCAGAACTCATGCACTTGAAGGTGGGGCTTTTGGAAGGTGATGAGATTCAGGGGGTGCTATACCCATCAGTGGGTTCATCCCTAATATGCGTTCAGAAGCTGAGTTAGGAGTTAGGAGTTACGACCTGGTCAGAAGAGGCAGGTCGCTAAGGGCATGACCTGGAAGGGTGTGACACCCTCCCCAACTCCTCCCTCCTCTCTCTGCTTCCTGGATGCCGTGATATGAGCAGCTTTCCTCCACCCAGGCCTTTCCACCATGCTGTTCCTGCCGTGGGGCCAGCCGTGGACTGAAGATGTGAGTTAAAGTAAACTTCACTTCCTTTACATTGTGGGTATCGGGTATCTTGTCCCAGTGACAAGAAAGTAACTAAGACATAGATAGCAAAATTACTCTTTTTTGTTGTTGTTGTTGGTACTGGGGATCAAACTCCGGACCTTGCTTGCGAGGCAGGTGGCGGCACCACTGAGCTAAATCCCCAGCAGCAAAATTATTCTTTACCTTAACCTTTTTGTCTGAACTCATAAATCCCAAAACAAAGTAATTCTTTATGAGTCATTAACAGGAGGTGGCTCAAATCTTGGCTGTAAAAGGTGTTTCTCGTATTTGAAATGTAATTAAAACATGGAATACTTTAGGGAAATTCTGGGAAGGATAAAAGCATAATTTTTCTAAATTTTCAAATATTCTTAACATCTTGCCCAAAATTTTATATAATCTTAACATCTTTCACAAATACCTGGTTTATAGCAAACAGCTCCATGGAATTGGTATAGAAGTAAGTTTATTAGCTTTTTTTTTTGGATACCAGGTCTCCTTTTGTAGCCCAGGCTGGCCTCAAACTCACAGTCCTCCTGCATCAGCCTCTTGAATACTGGAATTATAAGTATGCACCACGGCACCCAGCTTGGCTTTTTAAGACTTTGGCCAGCTGTGCCTCAGAGGCCTGTAATCAAGAATAAATAAGGCCTAAGAGTGAGAGAAATTTTTAGTGGCATTGTGTTCAGAAACATTCATAAATTTCTCTGGGGATGTAACTCAGTGGTAGTTTGATTCCTACTACCTCTCTCCCTAACCCCTTAAAAGTATCTCATCACCAAGCTTAATCTGGAACAGAAAATGAGTATTTTAGGAGCCAGGTGAGGTGGCACACACCTGTAAACCCAGCTACTCAGGACAGGAAGATCACAAGTTTGAGGATAGCTTGGGCAATTTAATGAGACCTTGATTCAAAATAAGAAATACAAAAGGAGCCAGATGTGGTGGTGCACACCTATAATCCCAGCACGCTGTGAGAATGATGCAGAAGAATTGCAAATTTGAACCCAGCCTGGACAAGAGAGTGATGCCTTGTCCAAGGGTAGGGAAGAGAAAGGGGGGGGGGCAAGAGGAGTGGAGAGGGAGGGGCAGGGGAAGGGGAAATGGAAAAGGAAGGGAAAGGAGGGAGGGAGAAAGGAAGAAAAAGAAAAAAAATTAAGAAAAAATTTAGGAGGCATATTTATCATTAAAAATAGCCAGAAAAGTTAACTCTTTACTTATCTAACTACATACTCCATGTATCTGATCTCAGAGCCAAATTCCACATATTTTAAAGGATGCTTCATATAAAAATGAGTGCCATAAACAAATAAAATTAGCTCTGGTATTCTTGAAGAGTTTCTACACACATGAACTTTACTTCTGACTCATTCTGGTCTTTAATCCGACAGTTTTCTGGCCCCCAAGTGACAGGAGCCATGGCAAGGGCATCTCTAACAGGAAGGGCATGACGAGAATCCCCTTCAGACCTCCAGGAGGAGGCGCTGTTTGCAATCAACAGGATGAACTGTTCTCAGAGAATGATGTGGCTAAGGAAGCTTAGACCTGCTGCTGCCCAACAATGCAAAGTGTCTTTTTAAGAGAAGAGTGTATGACCCAGCAGTCCCTCCTGTGACTTCACAGTCTTGCTGAAAATCAAACTAACAGTAGCAATTCCTCAAAACCTGGAACCAGCTCCGTTGAGACTTACCTGTCTGATTGAGCAGCTGGGCCGATCTTTCTAGACTAGACCATCCTTCATTGTCGTATCCAAACCTGAAAGGCCAGATGGCCGCGCAGACCTCTTTGGTTGGTGCCTGAGGAATTGATTAATGGTAATTTAGGATAACTGTGAAAATAGCACTTTTGGTGACCTAGTTTTCTCCCCCTCCCTACCAAAATTCATATTTCAGCAAAAAGATTTCCTTAGACATCTTAACAATAAGGAGATATTTTGCTATCTGGCATTCTCATAATAAATATTTCATGAACATCTACCTTAAGCTGGGGAGTTCCAAGGAATGTTTCAAAAGTGAAAGTGAGTGTTTATAATAAGCATTGCTTATTATAGCAAGAAACTAGAAACACGCTGGCTGTCCATCAATAGGAAAAAAACGAATGTTACTTACTACATATAATGGGACAGTACATATCCCCAGTAAATAAATTCTGTCAATAGGAAAAGAAATAAACAAACGGTGTTGCATATCAGAATACTACATGGCCCTAATAAATGAATTAAAGCTACATATTTCTAGGTGGATGAATCTCACAAAAACAATGTTTTAAAGTTGCAAAGTATGTATCAGATGGCTTTTTTTTCAGAAATGGGGACTGAACATAGGGCCTTTGCATTGAGCTACAACCTCGGCACTTTTTTTCTTTTGAGGTAGGGTCTCACTAAGTCATTAAATTACCCACACTGGGCTCAAACTTGCAATCCTCTTTCCTTCACCTCCCAGAATACTGAGATTACAGATGTGCTCCATTACACCTGTCTAGTTGTCATTTAGAATTAAAAACATGAAAACAACAATACTGTCTTGGGATCTATCATATATAGCAACAATACAAAAAGGTATGACAATGATTTTTTTAAAACACCATACTCAAAATAATGGTATGTCTTGCAAGGGAGAATCACATACAAAGGGATATCTAGAGGTCTTTGCCATATTTATAAAATGATCACCCTAATGTAACCTAGTCAGTAATACGGTAACACCCCACCACACTGGCAAGACCAAGACTTAGGAGCACAGCCCATTTAAGAGCTCCTCTGTGGGGTCCATGAGCTGGTCAGAGAATGTGCTGCCAGATCCTAACCATCCTTCTCAAATGACTCCCAGACCTGCATCGGGACCCCTGAGAAAGACAATGGCTGGTTAAGAACAAAGCCATGACCACAACTGAAAAAAACAACTCAAACTCTACCATGCAGCTCAGGTTGGGAGAAGGAAAAGATAAGGTCACCACACATCTTCTACAGCCAAGAGCTGAGGGTCACATCTTTACACAAGGGTGATGACATATAGTATAGGCCATGAAAAGAGAAAGCAACCATCAGCAGGGATTTTCAGAGGCAGGATTATATTGATCGAGCTGCCCTTCTGCACAAGTATCCATCTGTAATTGATTCTGGATTTCGTCACTCCAAGGCTTGTGATTCTTTCACTCTTCCCATCTCAGTAAATGCCATCTCCTTTCTTCTAGGAGCTCCAACCAAAAACATAGAGGCCATCCTGGATGGCTTCCTTCTCATCCAACAACATCTAACCCACTGACCAATCCTACCAGCTCTGCTTTCTAGATCTTTCCATTCCTCTCCAACTCCACTGCTGCCACACCAGGTGACGTTACTATCATCTCTAGCAGACAACTGGGAAAGCTTAGAACGCATATCCCTGCCTCTCCTCATCCCCTCCAATACATTTTCCCAGAGCTGTCAATTTGATGTACATCATTTTCTTCACTGGAATCACTGTGTCTTCCTTTACTAGTAAAATAGAGTCAGAGCTCCCCACTATGGTTCGTGGGGCCTATGTGATGTCGCCTTCTCCAGCCTCTCCAAATCCATCTTCAACCATGCCACCACACTTCAGCCATGCTGGTCACCCTGATGCTGCTCAAATCCACCAGGTCGGTTCTCCCTCAGTCCTCTGTCTAGCTCTCCAAACAACTGTCTTTTTCTCAACTTTCAGGAGTTTTTTGGTGTTTCATTTTCATTTCTTTTTTTTTTTTTTCTGGCAGTATAGGGTCTCCCGTAGGTTAAGTCTGCCCAGGCAGGACTTAAACCTGCAATCTTCCTGCCTTAGCCTCCCTCAGTGCTGGTCAACTTTCAAGTTTCATCTTAAATGTCACCTCCTCAGAGCAGGATTCTCTAACTACCCAGATGTTACTCTCCACTCCAAAATTCTATTTCCTTCAGGGAAGCCTGATCTAAAATGATTGTCTTTCTTTATTTGTTCCTGTGAATACCCTCTTTTTCTACCAGAATGCAGACTCTGGAAGGTAGAGATTTTATCCAGCTTGTTTACCTCTGTAATCCCTAGCACAAGGCACACCAAGAGGCATTCAACACACAGTTGTTAAATGAATGAATGAATGAATGAATGAGTATTAAATCAAACTCAACTACTCCTTTCAAAAGGAATTCCTGGCTGACATCAGGTGTCCTCTTTGATGGACCTTATTTTACAATAATAACAACTAAAGTGAGCAGGAAAAGAACTGTGCAGTGATACTGAGAACGGCTCAGGGTGTGATAGTTGGCACTACAGAGAGGAAGAGAGGGAGGGAGGGGGAGAAAAAAATGGTTATTGAGCTCTGAATATGTGCCAAGCACAGAATGAGGTGCTGGGCATGCAGGGATGAATGAGAGAAACATAATCTAAATCCTCAGTATAGCTTTTAAATAAGAATTTTTTTCTGGTGGTACAGATTGCTGAAATTCAAGCTAACTACACAGATTCTACTTTAGCCAAACTGTAACGCTGGCTGCATTAGGAAGATATAGAATTTTTATTAGAGTGGATAAAAAGGCAGCATTACAATAACTTCCTCTCAATTCTGCTCACCTTTCTAGAAGAGAAGTGGACTTTAAAAGATTTATGTGAAAAAAAAAGACAAGAAAACTTCTAGGACTCATCAATATACAAGCTACTCATGTGCTGTAAAATCAAGAACTATCAGTGAGATTTTTCTGGTGTCAAAGAATTTCTGGCTGCTCTCTTTAGAACTATCTATTAAGTATAAGAATTTCTTGTTTCAGAGTTTAGGTATGTTAAATAATGAATGGCAAAATAACACCAAACAACAAAATTTTGGATAGTCTACATCTAGGCCAAGAACTCAATTTCATAAAATAATGCTTTAATATTATCAGCATGTGAGCCAAGGATTGAAGAATCCTGTAGGCATCAGGTCCATATCTAGCATTCAAACAGAAGAGTAAAGTGTAAAATAATATCTCTATACATATGTAATATAAAATTCTACTTCAATATTTTGAATTACTTACCCTCTTGCCCAATTTCCTTTCATAGGTTTTATGTCGTAGTCCTAATCCCAACAACCCCACACCAACGAGTAGCCACAACACTAAACAGAAAGAAATACTTGTTTAAAAGAAACTAAATTTACTTTTTAAAATAATTTTTTCAAAATTATTGAGTTTATTGGGCAAGGAGTTTGTGGGAATATCTAGATGTCAGATTGATTTTCATGTGTGAAATGCATAACACATACTTTATTTGGGGGGCTGGGGATTTAGCTCAGTGGTTCCACCACCTGCCTCGCAAGCACAAGGTCCCGAGTTTGATCCCCAGTACCAAAAAAAAGTATTCCCTACAAGCAACTCAAGGACCATGAACTTAAAGTGAAACTATAAAGTATACAAGAAAACAAGTCTCCATGAGCAGGAACCAGAATGGACAGACATACTGCAGAATCAAGCTCCCAAAGACTTCTGATATTGGACTTTCAAAATCATAATATAAAATAAATATGTTTAACATGTTTAGAAAAATAAAAGAGAATATCCAAAAGTATGACTAAGGGATGTGAGACTAAAATAACCATCAGCAGTATTTGTAAAGAAATCTAATAGATGTCTAGAAAGAAAAAAATTGTAATAGTTGAAATTAGCAATTCAATGGACAAGGAGAATAGCAGATTAGACAAAGTGGAATAGAGAATTAATGCAAAGGGCAACACACACACACACATACACACAAAAGGTACAAAAATTGAAAGTGGATAAGAGACATGAAGAATACAATAAGAAGGTTCAACACATAACCCACTGAAGTGAAAAATGAAAAAGGAGAGGGAATGAGAAAGGCAATATTTGGTAAGATTTTTCAGAATTGACAAGACACGACTCTTCAGATTCACAAAGTGCAAAGACTCTCCCAGATCTATCTACCTACCTACCTATCTATCTATATCTATCTATCTATCTATCCTCTATCTGGCTAAACTTTAGAACACAAAACAAAAAAATAAAGTCTACTTTTAAAAACTCTATAGATAAACTTTTCCAAATGCCTCAATTTGATTATGATTATTTTAAAAATCATGATTAAGAACCAACAAAAGCTACCAGATTCTGGTTCAAGGGGCATGCCAAAAAACAAAAGAACACACACATAAACACATTCCTCCTAAAGTTAAATATAACCTTTTTAAATCATGATGAAAAATATCTGATGGTTTTTATATGATGGTCTTACTGCTTTGTGACATATCTCTTGGAAATATTTTAAAAATCAATACAGCTTCTTAATTGTTTTCTATCTTTTACATTGTAAGATTTTGTCTCTGTAGTAAAATATCAATGCCTTGAGGGTAAAGACTATTGTTTATATATCTTTGTGTCCTACTTAACAATTACCTAATCTGCACTTTGTATGCATTCAAGTTTTGTTAAATCTAGTCCATTTTAAATGAGTCACATATGGGTAATAATTAACTGAATGTTTGAAACTCATGTTTATCAACACACTAAATGTTAATATATTTAATTTTCAAAAAATAGAGAACAAGAAATAGAATAAATAATCTCAATTACTAGAACAAAGCATTTTGAAAATTCTACCTGTTAAATCAGCTTATCTGTATTAGAAGTAAAATAAAACTAATACAGACTATTTGTGTTTGAAATGACACAATATCATGGATTTGCTTTAAAGTACTTAAACCAAAATAAGCGAGAAGACAGCTGGTATCAACATTGGCAAAATATTGAGAATTACTGAAGTTGAGTGGAAAGTATACGAGGCTTCATTATATTTGAATTACACATGTTTGAAAACTTATATAACATCTTTCTATAAAAAATGTAAAACTATACTTACAAAGTTTAATGTATTTATCACTCTTTCTGAAAGGTACTTTAGGACTGTTTTTTGTTTGCAGAAGAAAATCAAGGTTTTTCTTTGAACCAAATAACATATTCAGCCCAATAATTAGCATCATGGACCCTGTTAAAAGAGAAAGAAAATAATATAGTATAATGTGAAAATCTTTCCAATGGTAAATTCCAGGAGCCAAGATGTATTTTAAATGAACATTTCCTGAAATTCAGTTATGAGTTAATTCATCTCAGCACCTAAGCAATTGCTCCTGCAGTGCTAGGGACAATCATAAGAAATCAACTCAGATTCTAAGAATCATGCTCTAGATGAAAAAACACCCAGCCTTTCCCTGGCGAGGAGCATCCTTGAATTTCCTGAGTCTTCCCCAGTTGCTAGATTGCTCATAGTTTGTCACTGCCTGTTGATTAAGCAGTGACAGTGGAGAACAAGATAAAGGACTTTCTGAGCTGCCATAGGACTCTGTCTTCTCCACTGAACAGCATTCACATGCACCAAGATGATATGCACAATGAAACACACGCAGATTCTCAGTAAGGCAGTGCATGTAGCAATAACTCTACTCTGAATGTGGGCACCCAGGACACAGACAGGATCAAGGTAAAAGATGCAGGCCAGAATTCACAGTGTGCCAATAGCATGGCAATAAAGTTGGGCTAAATGGGGCTAAATGCACTACAAAGTAGCTTACATATAAAGCTTACATACTTCTCAAATCATACATAGTAAGAATGCAAATAGAGATATAGAACAACATGTAAATTAGAAAATGCCAAGTAAGCTTAGGTAGAAGGCTACCAAAAAAAGTTAGGTCCAATTTTCTGAGAAATAGCAACTGAAACAGAAAATAAATTTATAGGGCCGAGGATTTAGCTCAGTGGTGTTGTCGCCTGCCTCGCAAGCGCAAGGTCCCGAGTTCGATCCCTGGTACCAAAAAAACAAAAGCTACTCTGAACATTGGCAACATTCTTGGTTTTTGTACCCTCCCCCATATAATGTCACTCTTCCTAAAAAGTTGTATAAAGCCATAATAATGCATGGTTTCTGCAATCCAATATATAGTGAGACGAAAACTCAAAGATCTCGTCAGTTATAAAATTCTAAGCAAACAAATTTATGCACATGATAGCTCTTACTTTCTCCTTTTCTTCAAATGGCAGACCCCCTAAGCAAGCTTGAATAAGAAAAAAGTAGGGCATTGGACAGGAAAACAGAGCAGGACAGAGTACACCCACCTGAAAGAAACCAGAAGAAATATAAGGTTCTCAAAGCCAAGGTCACTGCAGAAGAAATGCAGCAATGTATTTCACTAATTAGATGGGAGCATCCGCACTGACCACAAATATTAAGTTCTCAAAGGTCATTTCTAAAGTATTCCATGTCTCTCAGTAACACACCTTCCAAAGCAGCCTGATCTGGCAGATGTGTGCTCACGGGGTAGGAAAGATGCACAGAGCAGCTGGACATGTCCGTGGCACAAGGGAGAACTGAGACAGACATAGGCAGGAGCCACCCACTCTCTCGCAGCATTGTCCTACACAATTTTCACAAATGTCTGTCTTGTCTATCTGGAGTATTTCCCCACTCAGCTAAAGCTCCAGGTGGGCAGGGACACCAGGTTTCTCACTTCTGGCCTCTGGCACCATGCCAAGAACATAATAGGTGTGTGAGATTTTTAAAAAATAAATGAATGGAAAAACGAGTGTATAAGCAAACAAGAACTAGATACCCATCCCTTTATTTTCTAAGATTTAATTGTGAAAGGATTTGACAAATTTTACTTACACTGAATGGCTGGCACATTTGATTTGTGTATGGGTGGTATATATTAGTAATTCTCTTACTGCCAGAAGACAAAAAGGACCTTGTCTCAAAATTTTTTTTAAAAGTCTGGGATGTAGTTCAGTGTGAAGGCCCTGGGCTCGATTCCCTGCACTATAAATAAATAAACAAAAATAAATAAACTAACTTGTGAATTTTTTATTTTGGTATGCAAATTCATAACCACAGAATGGAAAATGTATTTATTCTGTGATTTAGGAGTTTATCATTTACATTAAGATACATATGTACTATATTTTAGTGGTAAAAATACAGCAAATAAAGACCATTGATAAAATTCAGAACAACCAAAAAAATCACAACCCACGGGTATATTTATGATATTAGTACTGACATAGCAACATGAACATCATAATTATACCTTTCCTAACATACTATGTACACAGTTTACATTTTATTGTAGATTAAACATTCTTCACAACCAATTCTTTTAAAAGGGCTTTGGAGTAATAAATATTACTAAAAGGCATGATAAATCAAGAAATTTGTTTCTAACTTATAATTCAGACATTCTTCCAGGTTTGTTTGGTTTTTTTTACCATGAGAAGCTATTTTACTAAGAAAACAAGATCATCCTGTTCTCCCCAGCCATGTAAAGTGCTAACTCCCAGGCAGTCCCTGAGGATATTTTTGCTATCTTTACTCTAGACCCTTTGTGTGTACTCACCCAGGAGCACATCTGATCTTTCTCTAGCGTAGACTCCTCCCGGAACAAACTTAAAAGCTGTGCACCATGCACAGAAGAACATGTCTAGAACATAAACTATCATGGCCACGGCCATGGTCTCCCCAGGCCTTGTCCCTGAGCTAACAAGGTGTCCAAGCACTTGAGGCCACATGGACCCTGTGAAGGTGGCCAGCACGCATCCGGAAACTGCGGCTGCCCACGTGCGCAGGTAGAGGAGGCCTCCAGCCGAAGCCGCTCCTGTTTGTGAGAGAGAAAAGGGGAAAAGGTGAGTCAGATAGGAAAGCAATAAAGCTTATAGGACGACCAGTTTATACCCATTTAGAGCCAGAGGGACCTCAGGCGTAGGCTGCTTCAATCTCCAGACAAATGAGAAAACCAAGCTCTAGTGGGTTAATTTGAGTTGTTCAAGGCCACACAGCCAGTCTCTGTCACACCTGGAGATGGAAGACAGAGGTAATAAACCTTGGGCCAATGCTATTTCTTTGGAAAGGACAAGAGGACAAAAGAAGGCATTTCAGATACAGTATTGGTGCTATCGTCCTAAGAGCAACAAAAACTGAAATTATCTGCAATACCAAAATATGTTCATTAAATTTAACTAGCCAGATACAGTAGAACACACATATAGAGTCAGTGTGCTTTCTAGCACATTTTTGGTAAGTCACTTTCTAAAGTAATTTCTGCCCCTTGTCCCACAATATGTACCCTCACCTTCCTGACCACATAGCCCCAAAAGAGGACAACACTAAGATAGCTTTGGTGGACTCACTGCCCTAGCAAATCTGTGGTCTGCTGGATTGTTACCACTGACTGCCGGGTGTTGGGGGCTGAGAGTCTGCCTGGTCTGCACCTAGCAAATGTCGCTGTGTTGAGCCAACACTGAGGTCACATAACCCGTCTCCCAACTGTATGAAATCAGCTTTGATGTTTGCGTTGCTCTTCAGGTCCACCCCACCTAGGGCTATCAAGAGAAGACATTTGCACAGACAACATGGCAATTCTGAAACACTTCAGTCACTGCTGTAGACCTAGAACTCATCCTTCAAGATGTCTACAGCAGACACTTTACGGCTTAGGGCGAGGACTTCACAAAAAGAGGAGTGGGGAGCAGAAAGCAGCTTTAGCCAGCTTCTTAAGGCTTCACGACTTGCATCCATCAGTAAGTTCCACTTGCAGCAGCACAAGACAAAGCCATGGGACTCTGTATTCCTCCCTCTTCAAAAAGAATCTCACTGAGATAAATACAAGAACCAGATTCCAGGGTCCTCTACAACCTATGCAGTTTTACCTCATATCCTATATCCCACAATAGCAATTTTTTTGCTCCGGACAAAAACAACTGTAATACTTACTTGATGTAGAAACTTAAAATACAGAACTGTAAAGAAGCAATGAAAGATTACCTAGGACTGATACAGCCACAGTAAGGAGTCACCCTACCATGCATCGCCTAATAGAAGGGATTGTTCTGAGAAAATTGTCGTTAAATAATTCTATCATAATGCAAATATCAGTGTGTACTTATGCAAACCTAGACAGTCTAGCCCCCTACACCTAGACTGTGGTCTACACCAGTGGTGACAAACCTATGGCATGTGTGCTGCTGCAGTGGGCTGTTTGTTATCATTGAAAGTGCTAAAAGGTTCGCCACCACTGGTCTACCCTACTGCTCCAAGGCTACAAATGTCTGTAGCATGTTACTGTACTGAATACTGTAGGAAGTTGTGATACAGTGGTATTTGTGTATCTAAACATAGAAAATGTACAGTATAGTAAAAATATTAGGTGTTAGGACATTTTTCATTTTAATCACATGGTGCATATATTTCTCCTAAGCCTTTTTCTATGTAACACAGTATTTTTACATAAATGGAACTGTAACACATATTAAGGATTATATGTTACTCTTGATGTGACATTACATGAAGAATATTTGTTCATGTTATTAGTTTTTTTCTTAAATATCTTTATGTATGTAATACATCCTGGATATATACATAACAACATACATGATGGCTTTTCTACTGTTGGCTGTTAATGAAGTTTCTAATGTCAGGCTTTTAAAACAACAGTGTGATGAACAACTTTCCTTGTCAACAAATCTCTTACCACATCTCTGTTATTTCCTTAAAACAGAGTCCCAGCAGTGCAGCCTCTGCCAAGGGTTTATTTTAAACCTATTACTTGTGGCCAGTTGCTGCCCTGGAAGGTGACACTAGCCTTAACTGCCTCAAGAAAACTTGCCAAAGTCTCTACATGTTCAAAACCCTGCCAAAATTACTTCTTTCTAAAATCCTTTACTAAATTAATGATGAAAGTGGTATGATATTTAAAATTGCTCTTATTTAATTATTAGTGAGATTGAGTTTTCCGTTTGCTGGCTTACAATGACTATTCTAAAAAAAATAAGTCCTAGTTTGATATTCTAATCTAAAGATATTAAAATGACTTTGTTACTGGCCAGGCATGGTGGTGCACACCTGTAATCCCAACACTCAGGAGGCTGAGGCAGGAGGAGTGTTGTGAGTTTAAGGCCAGTCTGGGCTACATAGTGAGTTCAAGGCCCACTTGAGCTACATAAAGAGACTCTGTCTCAAAAAAACAAAATAAAACAAAACAAAAAAGTGACTTCGTTGTCTTTGTCTTACTACAAAGAATTATCTAAAGAGTTTATTTTCATTTAGTTTGTGTTTTAACATAAGTTCTATATTTTAAAACTAAAATTGTGTTTTTAAGTAGGTTATAAATTCCAAGACCAATAAAAAATGATAGAAAAGGGACCTTCTAAAGCCTGTTATTCACCAGGTCCCCTTAGGGGAGGCAACCAATGTTAGCATTTATTTCTGCATCTTTCAAAAGATGTTTTATGCATACAAAGAAAAACATATTTATATATATTTCTCTCCCTTTTTGTACACCAATTGTAGCATATGATACTCACTTATAGTCACTTTGCCCTTTTTACTTAACTGTATACCTTAGTTGTTTCTTTTATTTATTTGAGACAGAGGCCTTCCAAATAATTGTTCCCAAACCTTTCCATCTAAGCATCAAGTAGAATTAATGGTGACTGAAACTCCAATGGCATGTATAATAAGAATTGACATGTTACTTTTCAATGGATCACATTTTCATACAATAAGATTATATGCACACTGTGTCCTATACTGGGGCCCTCTCCAGTGTGCTTAAAACATCTATGCTTTTTGCTAATAGAATTTTGATTTTACTAATTTAATTGCTATCAAACTTTAAAGCTCCCATATCTTTGCTTTTATGAAGTTCTTGGGTCACTGCCAGAATTAATTTCATGTTGAGTACTAAGAAGGAGACATAAATGTACAATGGGAAAACATGATTCCTGTTTCTATGCTTTACTACATGGTTTTCAGAAATGAATAACAGTGAATAGTGAGCACTATCTCTAGATAATTAGTTTGAGCTCCAACTTACATAAGACAAGCAGATCAGAAAGGAAAATGAAATTTTACGAATTATGACCCTAATTTCCTCTACCACAAATAGCCAATTAGAAGCCTTAAATTTGACGCCTGTGGAATCTTTGAAACTACTACTTAATATTGCAGAGATGCAGCAAAACCACATTAAGTTTAACTCTCAAAAATGTGACCTTATTTTTGTGAGCAAATAAGACCATAAGTTCACTGCTTTTCTGTTCTTTAATATTCATGTTTCTGGGGCCGGGGATTTAGCTCAGTGGTTTCGCCACCTGCTGCGCAAGCGCAAGGACCCAAGTTCGATCCCCAGTACAAAAAAAAAAAAAATTCATGTTTGTGTGTTCCTTACTTTCCCCATGTTTAAAATAAAGTTGCTGATTACCTGCCCAATAAGCATTTTACTCATCTTCTATAAGAAAAAGCATGCTGTAAATGCTGGACAAACTTTTGATCCATTTCATTTTCCTTTTCTAAATTGTATACTGTTTAATAAGCCAAACATGCTTCTTGCAAACTCAGTTATCTGGCCCTTTTCCTAAAGAATATCATGAAGCAGCTCTCAGAGGAGAAAATAGTTACTCCTAAATACACACCAACTTCCAGACTGCAGATGCAATTCCTGTCAGAAAACACGCAAGCAAGTGAAAACAGCTCAACAAGACTGCAACAGCTTGTTCATACATCTCCAGGAGGAAGAGGACCTGGCCAGCCTCATTAGTTTAGCAGCCTATTTGGATTCCACATACATTTCTATGCAAAGCCAATGAATGGCACAGCATGTAGAAATTGACTTGCTACATTTTCCATCCCATCTTCTGTTACTGATGTACTCAGTCTCACAGATCTAGGCCAACACTTTGAATCACCTGCTTAATTAATATGTATAAAGACATCTCACAGAAACCATATATTGTGTTTGCTCTGCAAAAGAGCAAGGAATTTTTACTTAATGCCAACAATGACTACTGTCTAACCATCTCTGCCTTTTAAGGGGAAGGAAGAGGACGGGAGTGGCATAATTCAGCCACAGGAAAAGAATACAATGCACCTATGAGCTCACGAAGACTAATGGGAGAAGGAAAAGGGGCACCCTAAAGTATGACAGCCTTCCCCAGTGTTCCTGGATCCTAAAGGGTGTAACTATGGAGAAATGACCCAGGGGTTTGGACAGCAAGCATGAATCCCAAAGATGCGTAAAAAATGGGAAACAAAATTATTACATGTAAAAGAGAAAGGGAAATGAAGCATCATTAAAGAATCTCAAAACAGGGCATTTTTGAAAAATGGAGAAGTAACTCTTGAAGAAAGTAAAGGAGCTGGCAACTAGTAGCTTGTGATAGATCACCCTCTACCCTTTCAGTAAAATCTGCTACTTACACAATGTCTGGCTTAAGTATTTTTGAGGGTTGGTAGTTGTTATGATTTATATCTGGATGTCCCCCCAAAGTCTCATGTGCTCAGAGGCAGGGCTTTTGGAAGGTGGTTGGGTTATGTGGGGGGCATTATAGCTGACGTGCTATTAGGAGCCAGGGTCTGCTGGATCACAATGGGCCTGACCTAGAAGGATACACCTCCCTTCCCAGCTCCTTTCTAGTCTCTCTCCTTCCTGGATGCCACGAAGTGAGTAGCTTTCCTCCACCAAGCCTCCCTGCTGCTCATGGACTGAAATATGAGCCCAAATAATCCTCTTCTCCTTTAAAATGTGGGTATCCGATGTTTTGCCTCAGTGACAAGAAAGTGACTAATACAGTAGTATTATCGCAGTGTACTCTGAGGGCACAAGACATCCACAGAAGGTAAGGGAGGACTGGAAGCAGGAGTCTGAAGTAGGTTGTCATCAGGGACCTTGGTGACATCTGGCTTATAGTTGCCACAGCAACTTGTAACAGCCCATTTAGCCATAGTGCATATGTGTATGGCTGTATCTTCTTCCAGTCTAGCTGCATATACATGCAAGTAAACTGGGTAACTGAGCTCAACGATGGCACATCTGCAGGTAACTCCTACATACCTATAGCCCACCAGATAGTGCCATGAAACCAGGAACATGATGAAAGCATCAATCCACTTGTCAAACTCAGCAGAACTGCACCTCTGTGAAGTAAAATAAAAATACATCAAGATATATGATGTGATTAATATTTCATTGTTTCATGTATAAAACAGAAATAGACCTCCTACCTCTAGGTATATTCAAAAGATAATATGACTATGAAAGAACCAATGAGATCATGACAGCTCATTGGGAACTAATACGATACACATTTGGAACCATGAAGTATAAAAACTCTGACTTCAGATAAATGGTGTCCGCAGTCTCTCATGGTCAAGGTAAGCACAATAATTGAGTTTTCTCAGACTTTTAAATTATAGTCCACACTGGTCATGTGACATTTTAAATGACTGCCAAAAATCAAAGGAAAAAAGTCATTAGCAATAGTTCTATGTAGTTTGTCTTTTTTGTTTCTTTTTTCTTTTTCTTTTTGGTACCAGGGGCTGAACTCGGGATCTTGTGCTTGCAAGGCAGGCAGAAGAACCACTGAGCTAAATCCCCAACTCCTTTTTTGTTTCTTTTCTCTGCCCCAGTACTTGCTTTTACTTAGTCTGCTTTCCTGAGACCAGTGTCAGTTTGACAAATATTGGCAGTTGTGTGGTTTTTCAAAATAGCTACAAATTATTTCATTCTTTTGCTGTTTTAGCAAAAACTTATAGGAGGAGGAACAAAAGAAGTTAACTAAACTTTAGGAAGAAATGTAGCAGGAGTAACAGCTATAATGTAGCATTCAGTGAAGTAGCAATAAGATAACTTAAGCTACAAAATAGCACTACATGCTAGGCACTGTTTTAGGATTTTTTACCTGTGTTATTATTCATTTAATCCTCATGAGTTTGTAAGGTAAATGCTATTACTATGTCCATTTTGGCTAAGGAGAATGCCAGGGGAAAAAGCATTCTCACATCAGACACCGTGTCCTATCTACCCAGTGCCCATGACTGTGACACCGGGCCAGCGACTGCTGCTCCTTTCCTGCAGCTGAGAATGCTCCAAGTGCAGGAATTTTCCCAAGATGCCCATGCAGGAGCTCTGGGAACCTCTCACACATAACCTTCAGTTCCCCGTCTCCTACACTTCCACAATCCTTCATTCAGCACAGGAGCAACTCTGGCTTCTCCTTTCCAGAGTTCACAATAACTTCAGGCAATATTTCTGACGTCTAGGGGGATGGATATGAAATGCTCTATCTGGTTAGCATAGATCTGGCTTGTCAAACCCAAGAGACATTTTTTCCTCCAGACATAACTGCCAACTGCTTGATTGCTTCCAAATCCGAACTCACCCAAATGGGTTAGGACCTGGCCCTGGGTAGGGATGACCACTCACTGCCCATCTGGAAACAAGAGAGACTTCTCCGAAGATCCAGTGGGTGAGGAACACAAGGGTTCCAAAGGCAGCCCCTGCCAATGGCCAGTGAGGTCTACAGGCCACACCCTTGGCTGCCTTGCTAGTCTTCTTCTCTTCAGGTTTACTGCAGTAGCCATCTAGAATTGGGGAGAGAAAAACAAAGGAAACAGCCGATTACTCAGAAATTCACCCAGTATATTTGACAGACTTTCAGCAAGTAGGAAATAGCACCAGGCTAAGGAACTTCTCTAGAAGGGAAGAAGAGATATGCAACTTAAATACAAAGCAGAATGTGCTGATGGCTATTTGGTGGGAAAGATGATTTTTAGCAGTCTAGATAAAGGATGGTGTAAGAGAGGACAGGTGCTTCTGAATTTGACAAGAAGAATGCAGAAAGCTACGCACTTCATGTGAAGGTAACAGAAGGAGCAAAAACATGCTAATAAAGTAAGTGACAGGAAACAAATGCTGTCCAACTTGAGTGGAACATTTCCAGCACACCAGCTTCCTTCCAAAACAACAAGGCTCTCACTGAACCCTCTGTGTGCTCAGGGTAATAACCCCATTTACTGAGCAGTTACTATGTGCCAACCCCTCTTCTGAGCCCTTTATATTAACTCATTTGATGTTCACAACATCTTTGTGGATAGACTCTTATCACTAATCCCACCTTACAGATTATAAAATCTTACCCAGACAGATTAACTAGATTGTCCAAGGTCACGCAGCTAGTAAAGAAAAACTGGAAGACTGGGATTGGTGCTCAGGCAGTATGGCTGCTTAATGATATCACACTGGTATAATTCAGGGTGCTGTGCTATTTAACCAGGAAACTCCATTCATCACAGCAAGGACTTCACACACAAAAATGTAACAGCAAAGAAGATGCCAGCAGGAGAATTTCTTTACAGAAACAGAGAGCCTGTTGGGCAGGCACTTTGGGACCCTGTGAAGTCTCCACAGGACTGAAGGAAGACTTAGGTTCTGTCTGTGAAGCTGGCAATGTGGTTTTGCATAGAGGAAGGGTGCTAGTCTGACAAGAATGGGGTCAGAGGAAGCAGGAGCATGCTGAAAGGGATGGGGATGGGGATGGGGTGGGAGAGGGGGTGTAGAGAGAGGGAGGTCAGGGGTCTGGGAGTCAAGCGGCCTCAGGAGAAGAGCTTTCTAAACTGAATTTTCTGAGTAAAACCCAGTGAACTGTGCTGGGTGAGTCCACCCTCAGGACCCAAGTAATCTTCAAATAAAACAACAACAATAACAAAAAAACACCTGCTGTGTTCAGACATCTGGGGAAGTCTGAGTTTTGAAAATGAGGCACAGGGTAAGAACCGAGGAAGAGATTGACAGGGAGCACCTGAGTCACATAAATTTAAAACAGGCAAGAAGAAAACTGAAGTCAGGAAATTCGAACAGTACCCTGAAGTCCAGATCACTATCTGGCTGTACCTGAGAAATGTGTTGCCCTGTGTGTGCGTTTACATGGGAGCAATTTATAAAATATAAAACATATATATATATATATATATGTAGGGACTAGACCAAACTCTGAATGTTTGAACATTAAAATCATATGGCTCATTTACTTGTTTAATTTCCCTTATTACCCCTTTCCTTTATTACCTCTGTTTCATGCCAAAAATTTGGGCCAGAGGGGAATTACACAAGCACTTTCTCTTCATGCTGAGCCAATACCTTTCATACTTTCATTACTCTATGTGATTCGACCTTATATTTACAGAAGGACATAACTTACTGAGAGTTACAGAAAAAGCCAGAAGATAGTTAATTAGAATCCAGGGATACTCTTCCCTTCTTTTTAGAAGTCTCAAGTTGGAGTGGAATGCAAATACCCAAGCTTGATATGTGTATGCTGCAGAAAAGTTAGCTATCATGGGAGAGAGGTGATTTGAAAAGTGATGTGAACATGTAAGATCTCCCTTCTTTTCAAGCTTGGGATTTGGAGTTTAAGATCCCTAGAAAAAAAGCCAGGTACAGTAGACCCTTGAGTTACAACCACCTGGAGACATGAATGACTTGGGTTATGACCAGAATTTTAGTTTTAACTTTCAAACAAAATCTTGAGTTATGACCTGAATACCGGCCACTTGTGCTTCCAGATGGTCTCAGATACAGATTTAACCCTTAAAGAGTTCTAGAAGGAACACTACAACATCCTTTCCTGTGTGGGGTTAACTGAAAAATCCTGGACCAATGTCTCTCTAAGCTCACTGAGATCTGCCTGTATCCAGAAGAGAGACTTTGCAGGCTGTGTAGAGGAGCCTGAACCTTAATTGACCAACCTGAGTTACAACCAGCACTCACGAGTGAATTGAGTTAGCCAGTCAAGGGTCCACTGTAGTTGCCACACCTGTAGACCACGGTGACTTTCCAGCCTACAGGTGTACTGAGTTGGCACAGAGGTGGACAGTGGAGAATCCCATGCTGTCAAACCCAGTCCAGAGAAAAGATAACAAGAGCACACTGGATGTGAGTTGCACAGACAAGTCCTGGCTCTTGTCCCCTACTGACACAGGGGCACACACCACTGATGGCTTTCTAGTTTTGCTGTCTGTATTAAGGAGCTGTCTTCCACTTGGGGAAGGGTCCACTGGCTTTCAGTTACCATTTCAGAAGAGAGAAAGGCTGAAATGGAGATACAGGGCAGGAAAACTATTTTTATGAATTTGCTTTTCTAGGCATGCTACATTCATATAGAAAAGGTAAACTGCAAGGGAGACGAGCCCTTGCACTTACCTGTGCCAATGCGATCAAGTATAGCTATTGTACTTAGGGTCAGCATCACTCTGTTGGACATCTGATAACTCCAGATTGGGTTTAGTGAGGTGTACCATATTCGGAGGACAACAAGGAGAATCTGTCCTAAAATGAAGCCCCAGATTCTGAGGTACCTGCAAGTGCAAAAGTATTGTTAAAGACATCTTACGTAGGTTCAATGTACTTCATCCTTTATGAATTTCAGTTTAACTGAATGAGAATATGAAACTGTCTTGTTGGTAATTTGTGGTAATGTACTTGATGTGGCCTTTCTATAGCCCATTACCTAGACAATTTGTTAGAATTCTTTAATTCTCAGCACATTATTGAGACTGAGGGTACAGTTCAGTGGTAGAACATGTACTTAGGATGTGCAAGGCCTAGGTTCAATCTCTGGCAATGAAAAAAACATTATTGAGATTCATGCTAAGTAGTCACATCCTTGTTTTGGGAAAAGGAAAAAAAGGAGAGTGGACAAGGCTTTATAGAAGGTAAAAACTATAATTTGAAAATCCTGGCCCTGAGTTTCCCCTTGGTAACTAATCATATTTGTTTGTCTGTAAGAGTAAAATCTCTAAAACTGTGTGTCAAATGAAACTTCTCCTGTAAGTTGCAAGTGTCAGGTATACTGTCCAGAAATGGGAAAACTGACAAATACATACCTTTGCAAGCTGTTTCCTGACCACCAAGTTACAGTTTGCATTATCAGCGAAGAGGACACACCCAGGGCCAGAACCACCAGTCGAAGCTTGGCATTTGGAGCCTGGAAGGAGGCAATGCTGCCTACAAACAAAGTAAGGAGAGCTGAGCATTTTGAGCAAGTGTGCACTGGTAGCTAATGACCAACCCACATATGATAAATGTTGTGCCTGATACTGTTGTTATACTATAGAACACAAAGTTAATACATAATTATATACACTTCTTTGTAAATGTTTTATTTAGATATAATTCATATACCATAAAACATAGCACACCATGTTAAAATATACAACTCAGTGGTCTTTAGTGTATCACAAAGTTGTACAACTGTCACCACTTCTAATTCTAGAATATTCTCATCTCCCCAAAAGAAACCCTATAGCAATTAGCAGTCACTCCCCATTCCCTCCCATCCCACTCACAGTCCCCTAGTAATCATTAATCTACTTTCTATTTCTATGGACTTTTCCAATTTGGGGCCTTTTATATAAATAGAATCATACAATATGTGGTCCTTTGTGACTGGCTTCTTTCCCTTAGCATAATATCTTCAAGGCATCTATGGTGTAGCATGTATGAGTACTTCATTCTTTTTTTTCCCCATTAAGTTTATTGGTACATTTTAGGTATAAAATACATTTACATACATCATTGGGATCTTGTACCACTACATGAATATCTTGGTTCTTATTTTTTTTCCTCTTCCCCTGCCCTCCCTTCGCCCCCTCCACCTTTCCCTATTGGCAAAGATTTTTTTTCCATTTTTTTCCATTTCACACATTTTTTCCCTTCTTTCCTTTTCCCTACCTCTCCCACTTTCCCTGCTCCTTTAGACCTTTACTTCCTATTGCACAATATCAATTATACATTTTTAAATTTAAAATATCAAGACCTAGGAGACATTACCATAGATTTTACAGAATTTAAAAGGATATAGAAAGCATATTACAAAAATCTGTTTTGAAATAAATTTGGCGACTTCTAAGAAGTAACTT
>NW_004624761.1:18008860-18023130 GCF_000247695.1 Heterocephalus glaber
GTTCCATCTCATTTCCCTTTGGGGTTGCTGTAGGTGATCTGGAAGTCTGTTTTTGAGGCTTGTTTAGGTGTCTTCTCATTTCCACGGGGTTGGGGAGGTTGCTTCTTTTACCTGCACAGCTCACCTTCTCTGCCCTAGGAGCATGGAATGGCAGCAGGGAAGCTTCCTTCCAGTTTCTGGGACTGGCTCAGCTTCTCTGCCCTAGGAGTGTGGAATGGCCACGGGGGAGCTTCCTTCTGGTTTCTGGGATGGGCTCACCTTCTCTGCCCTAGCAGCATGGAAGGGCAGTGGGGGAGCTTCTACTTCATTCTTTTTTAAGGCTTAATCATATCCACATGCATTAATACACTGCATTTTGCTTACTCATTCATCAGTTGATGGGCATTTGGTTGGTACCCTTTTTTTCTGGCTCTTACAAATAATGCTACTATGAACATTTGTGTAGAAGCTTCTATGTGAACATATGTTTTCATTTGAGGGGAAGGGTGTGTGCCAAGCAGTTGAGCTGCTGGGCTCTATGACATCTTGGGGAATTGCCAAATGCTTTTCCAGAGTGGCTGTACCATGTTACACTTATGATATTTCTACCAGCAAAGCATGAAGGTTCCAATTAGACACATGTTTGCCAACACTTGTTACTATATGTCTTTTTTATTCCAGCCATGCCAGTGGGTCAAAACACAGTCAAAAATAATCTAAATCAACAAGTATAAACTAGCTTCATAGTTAATTTCAGAATAATTAACCTAAAATAGCTGAGGTACCAGAGGCAGACTGCATGTAACATACAGACCTTGTCTATGGTTAAGTAAAAATCTTTGAGAACAAAGTGCCTCCTTTTCTTAAGAAGTATTTGAAGGCCTCGCAAGCACAGGGTCCTGAGTTCGATCCCCAGTACCAAAAAAAAAAAAAAAGAGTTATTTGAAGGGAGTTTAAGGTAAATCAAGGCTAACTGAAGCCTCTCCTTAGCACCAACAACAATCAATGGTCACCTGGACGAGTACTTGGCAGGCTGGCCACTTCATCCTAACTCTGGGTGACCTTCTCTACTTTTCCAAATACTGTAAAATTCTACTTTTATTCAAGGTGTCAGGCTTTCACAGAAGAAAGAAGACAAAGGAGAATGACAGGAAGTGCCATAATCAAACACCATACACACTCTAAACTTATTTAATAGCATATATCTCATAGCCACTGAAAGTTACTAGACAGAACTGGATGTAAATAACTGAAATACCACCCCCTGTAATTGTTCAGTTGATGACTCTATAGGGGAAACTCCACAGGCAGCTCTGAGGGAAGGTGACAAAAAAAATGCCACTGATGAGATGGTTCCCACAGAAGCCAACCTGGAGTGGGGCTGTGAGGGTGAACCACAGTGATTCATATGATACTGTAAGATAACAGCAGTTGAAATCAGTTACCATATACTCAGCTCATGGTGGAAAGCTTCATTTCTATTATTTCTGGAGCTGAAATTTTCCTGATCATCTGACAGCTCTTTCAATGCCTGTGCATGCCTGTCTCAGTGTGCAACCATGGTGGTGTAGAGAATGAATGATTACTCAGAGATGAGACTTAATTGAATCACCAAGAGGCCCGGAGGGGCTATCTCACCCGAGAGCACCCAGTATTAGGGAGACTCCAGGAGAATCCCTGAAGCCAAGAACTCTCCACTTTTATTTAGAACATCGATGTAAGTGAAAAAGCAGAAGAAAAACAGTTTGAGCAAGGAGCTGTCTCAAGGCTAGGCAGTTTTTCTTGGGGAAAGGGGAAGGACAATGACCAAATACAACATTCTTCTGTAATCTAAACTTTTTGTTTGTTAACCATTCCTTTCTTATAGAGCCTGTGTGCTTTTGGCCCGCAGTTTAACCATTCACTTCTCAGTCAAGTCCCCCACACATGCCTTCTTCATAAAGGATGCAGTTTCCAGGAGTCTTTCCACTGTTCTTTCTGAGCCTAGGCCATTTTAAAAACAAGAGCTCTACACTTTTATGGGGAACCATAGAACTCAGTGCACTGACCCCAGCCTTCTCTGGGACTGACAGAAAAGCAAATGGCAATTTCTAGGGATTCCTGGCACTGCTTCTGAAAAAGATAAATGACTGCTTTCAGATAGAAGAACTACACGGCACCCTTCATGAACAAATGCCACATGAAATTCTCAGAGAAACCTACTGAGGTATAGCAGAAGTACAAGAAGTTCAGAGTTTTCAGTTATGGATCCTCTCTTTCTGGAATTGGCATTTTTCCTTTTTAAATCTCTTCTCCATAATCTTTTTTTTTTGGTACCAGGGATTGAACTTGGATCCTTGCACTTGCACAGCAGGCGGCGAAACCACTGAGCTAAATCCCCAGCCCTCTTCTCCATAATTTTATCTTCTTGCTTTACTATTACCAGTACTTCTCCAAAGTTTTTCAATTTTTATTAATACGAAAAATCCAAATTTTTGTGATAGCAAATCTACATTTAAATTTTTTGTTATTTTTGACAATGTAACATATTCAAATTCAGAATTCAAAGGCACAAAAGATATAGAGTGCAAAGTTCCCCCTCCAGACCCATGTTCAAGTACCACATTCTCCACTCTTGTAGCAGTTAAAATGCTACCAATTTTTAAAATCATTTTAGAGATATTTAATACACATACAACTAAATACTAAGTATATTTTCATTCAAACTTTCATATAAAAGGTTAGCATCTATATGTATTATTTTATGCAACCTTTTCCACAAAACATATTTTGAAGAACATTCCACTTCATTACATAAATGATATTTTCTCTTTTTGTAGCTGTATAGTATTCCATTATATTCATATGGTTTCATAACCATAATTTATTTAACTTACCCCTTAGAGATGACAGATTATCTCCAATCTTGCTATTATAAATATTGCTGAGATGATTAAATAATCTTATATGTTTATCATTTTATACACATGAGTATGTCTGTGTAATATAGTCCTAGAAATGGAATTGCTAGATGAAAGGCTATATATAGATTTGTAATTTGAATAAATACTGCTAAATTACTCTCCGTAGAAGTTGTACTGATTTACACACCCACCAGAAATGCAAAAGTGCCTACTTCCCATCCTTGCAAGGCAGTGCTGTCGTACTTTGTTCTCTGCCAATCCATTTGTGAGACATTTATAAATACATTTATAAATAACATTTCATAATATAGATTATGAACATTTATAAATATGTTCATAATCTATATTCTATATGTTTTACATTTTAAAGAACAACTGCATTTCCTTTCCTGCAACTGAGCATATCTTTTCTGCCTCTTTTCTAGTGAGCTGTTGGTCTTTTTTTTATATCAGTCTATTTTCCTGTTTTTATTCAGTCATTCAGCATTCAGTAAACAGTCTACATGATTCATCTTGTTCTTTAACGAAAAAGAAAATTCTTAAAGAAACACTGACCAACAGTGATGATCCGCAGCAAGGTCAGCATCCATTTCTTGTTAACCAGTTTCCAGAAAGGAGTAATTGTTAGGAGTATTGGGGAAAGAAAGGCTACACCAAAAACTTCCAGCCCAGTGAGCTCCAGTGTTTGCAGGGGAAAGTAAAAGATCATCGGTGCCAGGTCATGGTACAGAGACCAAGAAACATATCCTATAAAAAATGTTTGACAGAGAGAGAGTGTGTGACTTTGGCATTGTTTCTAACTGTAGCCCTGGCACTGCACTACCACAGTTGGCTTCCTGCCTCTGGCTTTAACTAGAGGCTATAACAATTCTTCCCCAGCCCCAGGTTGAGAATGGCTTCCTGCTGTGGTGAGTTCCTTAATCACACCACACCCCTGTAGGTAGTCCCTTTAGTAAAGTCTTGGTCTGGACCACCTGGATTCCCGTCAGAATCTTGATGGTGAAATTCCCTTTTCTCAGTTCACCCATACATATATAATGAGAACTATCATGAAAATCAAAAAGAGCAACAAACAAGGGCCCAGGATTTAGCTCAGTGGCACTGTGTCTGCCTAGAAAGTGCGAGGTCTTGAGTTCGAACCCTGGTACAAAAAAAAAAGAGCAACAAACAGCAGGACTCCCTCCCCTACTTTAAACTACACCCACTTGCTCTTTGGTCAGACAACAGTCTTGGGAACAGACCATTTTGAACCCAGCCTTTAGGAGGCAGTGCAGGGTAGTAAAACACCCAGATCTGAAAAGTCAGCAGCACCTCTGCCAACAACTGATGGTGTCATCTTGTGCAATAAAGATAATTAATGCTAATGGGCACTTAGTATGTGCCCTGTGATGAGTATTATTAACACAGACCTTCTCTTATTCTTCCTGGAACCAACATCCTACGAAATAGATACTCTTTCTACTCCCCCTTATAAATGCAAAACAAACAAATTCCCAGATCCTCAAAAAGTTGCTCAAAGTACGTAAGTCACCAGGCGAAGAGTGAACATAGGTCCACGTAGTCCACCTGCAAAGTCGCTGTCTAATAACCACTATATGTGGTACCTTTGTCCCAAACTACTTCTCAATCTCCCTTTCTCAACCAGCAAAACAGGACTTTTAACCACCTCACAGGGAGTTAGGAGAACTGAACCAGATCAAGTACAAGGAGTACCTAGCATGGGAGGAACTTAATTATAGCCACTGCACAACTCCCATCTTAGAAGAGATGGGGTGGGGGGGATGGAGTACAGCTCCCAGAAAACCAAGTTCTCGGGGTTTGTCCTCCCAGGCCAGAAGGGTACTTGTTTCATAAGGGACCCTAGGATTCTAGCCATTCCCAGGCGTTTGTCTGGGAGCTCTGCTTTCAATCACACAAACCGGTCAGAATGACCCCCAATCAGTCCCGGGCACTTATTGCACAGCTGCTGAGTTCAGGAGACTTGAGTAGCATGCTTTCCGCCAAAGGCCGGAGAGAGTGCAGGCTGCTTGTGCGGAGCCACAACCCAGCTCCCGCCCCGCGCCGCCTACAGCCCCTGGGGAAAACAGGTGCCCTTTTCCTTGCTAAAGTTATGTTAAATGTAGGTCACGGGTGGCGCACTGTCCTGGCCGCGAGGGTCCAAGGCCACACTTGGAGACTTGGAGCCCCGTGGGCTTTGCAAACCTGCGGCGGCGTGGGAGCTCCGGAAGCATCACCACCGCCGTGCCTCGCGGGATGAGCAGCTTCGGGCCTCAATCTGGGTCTTGGCTCTCACTCCCTTCGGTAGCAGAAGCTCCCAGGGGACGATAAGCATCTCCATTCTGGGCACAGAGCGCACTATTCTCCCTACCAGAGCTCAGCCAACCTGGCCGAGGGTCGCGGCCCCGGGAGAGGCTGGGGAAGTCCTACCCGACCGCAGCGGCTCACCCAGCAGGGTCTCCAGCAGGATTTCCTTCCACGGGGAGGCCATCGCCCGCTCCAGGCCCGCACCGCGTCTACCCGGCCGGCGCCCACGCGCCAGGTCTCCTCCCGCGTCCGTGCGCCCGCCGCTCTGCAGGCTCCGGGCCGGTGCGCTCAGCCGAGGCGGGGTGGGGCCAGGTGGGTCCGTCCAGTCCCGTCCCCACCACACCCAGCCCAGCCTCCCGCCCGGAGGCCACCTGTGCTCTCTCGCTGCCCACGCTGGCCACGCCGCCGACGGTGCTGGCGCAGGACCCGCAGGCCCGGACCGCCCCGTCTGGCTAAAGCCAGGTTGCCTGGGCCTGGCCCAGCTCCCCCGAGAATGGAGCGCTGCCGGGGGCTGGGAGGGAGCAGTGCGTCTTAGCGTTGGGTGCCCTCGTTTAAACTAGGCCCGTGGGGGCGGTCGCGAAGACGCAGATGAGGCAGCATGAGCTGGGGAAGAGAGCATTTTGGAAGCCTCAAGAGGCCCCGGAGCTTGGGGACCACCTGCCCGCGCTACTTCTCAGTTTTGTGTGGTAAACACACCGTTCGCAATTGCATTCTGGAAGGGTGGCAGGATCCTAACGGCGGCAGGATTTTCTGTGGCTCTTGGAGACGTTGCAACTTTTGCTCAGGGAAGAGAAAACAGGCGAGTGGAAGAAGCTCAAGCGTCCTCAACTTATGGAGACTATTGAGGGGTGGGAGAAGTTCTGATTAATGGAGTGAGTGAACAAGGCCAGTGATTCCTCACTCGAATATTGTTGCAACCCAGATTGACTTGAACATGTTTAGAACTTCCTCCAAGCGATTTACTTCACTTTAATTTTTTCTTTCTCTTTTTCTTTTTTTGAGACAGGATCTTGCCTTATAGTTCAGGCTGGTCTTGAACTCACTAAGTAGCCTAGGCTGGCCTCGAACTTTGAGCGATCCTCTTGCCTCAGCCTCCGGAGTGCTGGGATTGATTACAGGTGTGCGCCACTACACTCAGTATCACTTTAAATTTTAAACAGGGTTTATTTATCACTTCTGGAAAGTTTGCTTTAAAATTAAACAAACATGATGAGGTGCCTAAAATGTATGAAATTGCTTTAAAACAGTTGCTGATGAGTTTATGAGCAGTTTTGAACAGAGTTCCTTATCACTAGTACTCTCAGTTACAAAGATTGCTGGGTAAATCAAGTGAATATAATGGAGGGTCCAGAAATCAACCCTATTGTCTTGGGTCAAACGATTTTCACAAGCTTGCCAAGGCAGTTAGTTACACAAGGGAAGAATATTCTTTTCAACAGATGGTTCTAGACAACTAACTATTCATATGCAAGAATCAAATTGGACTTCTATCTCACACTGTACACAAAAATTAATTCAAAATGGATCAAAGACCAAAATATAAGAGATCAAACTATGATAAGAAAGAAAACATAGGAATAAATCATCATGACCTTGAGTTAGGCAATGAATTCTTAGATATGGCACCAAAAGCACAAGTGACTATAGAAATAATAAACTGCATTTCACCAGAAATTAAAAGCTTTAGCCTCAGGTGGTGGCACACACCTGTAGTCCCTCTGCCTGAAGCCAGAGGATCACTGGAGCCCAGGAGTTCAAGGCCAGCCTGGGCAACATAGTGAAACTTGATTTAAAAAAGAGCAAAAGAAAAAACCAATAAAAATAATTTCTGCTTCAAGAATTACATCAAGAAAGTGAAAGGACCTGGGTTCAATTCTCAACACCACAAGAAAAAAAATGGAAAGAAAATGAAAAGAGGTCTGGGGGTGGCTCCGTGGTAGAGCATGTCCTTAGCATGCACCAGTCCCCAAATTCTATCCCCAGCTCCCTTTGCCCCCAAAGTTGAAAAATAGCACATAGGAGAAAAAATTTTGAATCAAACACCTGAACCAGCTCATCTACGTCCATCTGGACTTGCAGAAGGATTTTCTCCACATTCTCCGTTGGCCTATTGAATAAATCCTTAGGCTATGTTGTGAAAATAAACAATGTAGTTTTAGAAACGTGATTGGTGCTATTGATTGCTTTTTCAGCAAGAAAAGGGTAGGGCTCAGATTATGTCTTTTTATTCTTCCAGCTTTAACATTTTAGGATCCTACACATATTTCTTAGAAAACATTCTAAATTGTATTAGGTACTATTTTCCTTCAAGTATCCGATTTTGTCAATTTATTAGGCGACTCAAATCACACCAGGCAATAGTCAGAAATGAAACATCCTCTATTTCAGGGAGGGTGTTTCTGGCAGAGGGGAAGCACCGTAGTGCTGTCTCCCTCAGCAACCTGGAAAACACCTGTGGCCACAGCTCTTCCTTGCTGCAGTCAGAACTGACATCAAAATCCTTCTCAGAACCCATGACTGGATAAACAAAATGTTTATCTATGCAATGGGATATTATTCAGCCATAAAAGAAATGAAATACTGGCACATGCCACAATAAGGAGGAATCTTGACAATATTATGCTAAGGGAGAGAAGCTGGACATGAAAGGCCTCACACTGTGTGAGCCCGTCTTTGACATACACCCAGAACAGGAAAAGCCACAGAGACAGCGCACTGGTGGTTACTAGGGGACCGGGGGGGGGGAATAGTGCTTAACAGGGAACACTTTTCTTTTGGGGGGTGAGGAAAATATCCTGGAGTTATACTGTGGAGATAAATGCCTTATTCTGTGAATATACTAAAGTCATTTGATTGTACACTATAACAGGGTCAATTTAATGCTGTGCTAATTATATCTCAAGAGAGAAACATCAGATATCTGCTAAGATCACCATACCCAGAATGTATTTTAAAACTACTACAAATCAATAATTTAGAAAAAACAAAAACAAAAAAACAGGGGATTTAACTCAGTGGTTCTGCCACCTGCCTTGCAAAAAAAAAAAAAAAAAATTTAAATATGACCAAAGGTTCAAGAGACCTTTCTACGAAAGAGATATACCCATGGCCAATAAGCACAGGAAAACAGTTAAAAATCATTTCTTTGCAAAAGTGCAAGTCAAAACTACAACAAGATACCACTTTACACTCACTAAGGGGACTACAATCAAAAAATCAGATAGTATTATGTGTTGGTAAGGATGTGGAGATAGTGGAACCCTGTTATCCATTGCTGGTGGGAATAGGCACTTTGGAACAATGTAGTTATGAAAACAATTAAATATAGAGTTAGCATGTGACTTAACAGTTCCACTTCAAGGCATGGAGAAATGAAACATGCAAAACTTGTGCCCAGCCCAGAGTGGTGTGCCTGCCTGCAACCCCAGCACTCTGGGAGGCTGAAGCAGAAGTATCATAAGTTTGAGCCCAGCCAGGGTAATGTTAACTGGACCCTGTCTCAAACTATGAAAAAAACATTTTTTAAAGGGATGGGGATGTAGCTCAGAGGAAAGGCCCTGAGTTCAGTCACCAGTACACAAAAAAATGTGCACAAATATTCATAGCAGCATTATCTATAATAGCCAAAAATTGGAAATAATCCCAATGTGCAATTATAGCACTATATCCTTATAATAGAATATTATTTAGCAATTAAAAAGAAGTACTGCTCTATGTTATGATGTGGTTGAATTTGAAAACATTGTTTTCAAGAGTCAGTCACCAAAAAAAATCACATATGTATTATTCTAGTTCAGAACAGATGAAGTGATATCAATCCAGAGTAGACTAGTATTTGCTCAGGGTTACTGAGATAGGTAGAGAAGGAAAGATTACAGTATAGTTTCTTTTAGAAGAAAATGTTCTAAAATTATCTTGTGCCAGTGGGTGCTCAACTCTGTCAATAGACTAAAAACATTGCATTGTTCATGTTAAATGGGATAATCTTATGAGGTGTGAATTATATCTCAAGAAGTCTGTTTTGTTTTGTTTTGGTACAGGGGATTGAACTCCAGACCTTGCGCTTTCAAGGCAGGTGGCAGCACCACTGAGCTAAATCCCCAGCCCTCAAGAAGTTTGTTTTTAAAAATGCAACTCATGCTAGTTATTTGTAAAGATTCTTTTGAAGTGGTTGGGGTCATTTAATACTAGGCACTCTTCGATGTGTGAAAGACTTCAGTGACTAAAAATATTGGACACTACATTTTCCTTTCTATTGCCCGTGAATGTTTTGCTTTCCAGTACTCATAAAAACATCTAATTCAGCACTGTGTGTGTTTGGCAGGTGCTTTGTAAAGTTTATTCCTTTTCAAAGCTGAGTCCTAGGAAACATTTTACTTCTGTTAAGGATAAAGTGTTTTTCTCCTCCACTCAGAGCTCAAATTTTCACCTGAGGACATTTTTCCTCTTTAACAGTTTGAATACAAGGAAGTCTGGAAAATCCATTCTAGCTGTGAGCCTAGAAAGGGAAACAAACCAGTTTTGTGAACATCTATCTCTGCTACAAACACAACAAAACAAAATATAAAAATCTGCATTGCATAGAATGCTGTTTTGAGTTGTAAATAAAGTAGTAAGCCAAACAGCTCAGCACAATGGGCTTCACAGCATTCAGAAATGGGAACTTGTGTTATTAATTGTATTATTTGTGTTATTTGTTTATCTCCCATAATATTTGGCCTAAGAACATGGTCGGTCTTCAGGACATGTTTGGCCAGTATTTCAGTAGGACCTTCATCCTGGAATCATTTTAATTGCCTTCTCTAGGCTTTCTATAACTCCTACTGGCTTTTTTCCAGCTGCAGAGACAAGAACAGTACTCATTATGCCTGGGAGAATTTCATCAGAGGTTCCCCACCCTTCTGCAAAGATGTAATGTTTACATTGTGTTGCAATCATTTTTCTGATTTGCCAGTTTGTCTTTCCATGACATATTGTTGGAAAGTTTTGTCATGATTCTTGGTGTTTTTCTATGTGACTTGTAAGTGTAGTTTGAATTACTGTTCCTATAGCAGGTGAATTATGAAGTTGCTTTTAATTAAATTTGCAAATGTCCTAAGTTAAATAGAATGCTCGTATGAATTTTTAATTACCTTGCTGTCCACTGAGTTTCATTGCTATTTAACTGCTGATACTATATAACATTTATACCCAACATATAGGTTAGGAGTTATTCTATAACTGATGAGCCAACAGTCATATTCAGTTTGACCTGTGCTATGAATGCACTCATGATATGTAAGTTTATACCTGCTACTTTGATTTTCATATTTACAATATTCATGGTTCCAAATGCCATAGTCTTTCATTTTATTAGTCTCTTTTTTGAATGTATAAGATATGATCAATAATTACAGTGAATGTTTAATTTTTAAATTTATTATAATAAAAGAGACTTCGCCACTAACCCCCTCAGTTCAAACACAGTTGTCCCATTGTTCTTGCCACTTTCTGAAACAGCTCTGGAAGCCCTCTTCTATGAGTGGCTAGTTGAGCTGTCACACCTGCCTTGATGTCCTGAATTGATTCAAAACATGTACCTTGCATGGTTTTTTACTTTGGGGAAGTGGCAGAAGTGCATGGCACCAGATCTGGTGAATAAAGTGGATGAGGACACACCATAATGTTTTAATGAGTCTGCTTTTCTATTGGATGTCATGCAGCAGCCACATTCACCATATTTTTTATCATACCTAGACAGTCACAAAAGAAGACTTTCAAGACTTTCAGAAAGTGGTAAGAATGACGGGACAAGTGTGCTCAAAACAAGGGAGACTATTTTAAGGGGATTAATGGCAATGTATCTTTTACTGTAATGATTTTTTATTTAAAAGCATATTGTGGGAGGGCCGAGGATTTAGCTCAGTGGTTCTGCCACCTGCCTCGCAAGCCCAAGGTCCCGAGTTCGATCCCAGGAACCGAAAAAAAAAATACTGTGGGGCTCCGGAGAGGCTCAGCTCCTGGCTCCCCGGAGCTGCCCTACTGCCACCCGCTGCTTCCTGCTCTGGCGGCAAGCCCTTCAGTTTCCCCCCACAGTGCGCTCCTCGATCTGGGCCATGATGGGCGTCTGGATTTAGTGACCACGAACCCTTCCTTCCTCCACCCGCTCCCACCCCCGAGAAACTTGGTGAATTCCCTGCTGTGCCTGTGAAATGTCATCGCTGTTACAGATCTTACAGCAGTCTAAAGCGGGGATTCGATGAGCTTCTTTCTTGTGGTGTCACTAACGGCCCTTCTACCACGAACGGTCCTAGTCCTTCTACAGGTGTGTGTGCTAATGGGAGTGACAACAAGAAATTTAAAGGAGTTAGACCTCCCTGTTTGCCTTCCTGTGTTCTCCATCTTCAAAAAATTCCATGTGATGTCCCCGAAGCGGAGGTCATATCATTAGGTTTTGTGTTTGGCAAAGTAACTAACCTTTTGATGTTGAAAGGAAAAAGCCAGGCTTTCTTAGAAATGGCTTCCGAGGCAGCTGCCGTTACTATGGTAAATTATTGCACTCCCGTTACTCCTCATCTTGGAACCCAGCCTGTTTATATTCAGTATTCTAATCACAGAGAACTTAAGGCTGACAATCTGCCTAATCAAGCTGGAGCCCAAGCTGCACTTCAGGCTGTCAGTGCTGCCCAGTCAGGAAATCTGGCCCTTCATGGAGCTTCTTCAAATGAAGCCACAGTCCTACCTGGGCAGAGCCCTGTGCTCTGAATAATTATTAAAAACCTCTTTTACCCTGTTACTCTGGAAGTTCTTCATCAGATATTTTCTAAATTTGGCACCGTCTTGAAGATTATCACCTTTACAAAGAATAATCAATTTCAAACGCTGCTTCAATATCCTGACCAAGCAAACGCGCATTATGCCAAAATGGCTCTGGATGGCCAGAATATCTATAATGCATGCTGTGCTCCATGTATTGACTTCTCCAACCTCACCAGCCTTAATGTGAAATATAATAATGACAGAAGCAGAGACTTCACTCGCTTAGACCTTCCTTCTGGGGATGGCCAGGCATCTCTTGAACCCCCTATGGCTGCTGCTTTTGGTGCACCAGGTATATAATATCTTCACCATATTCAGGGGCTGCTGAATTTGCCCCAGCCATTGGATTTCCTCAAGCTACAGGTCTGTCAGTCTCAGCTGTTCCTGGAGCCCTTGGTCTGCTTGCCCTCACCTCCTCTGCTATCACTGGAAGAATGGCCATTCCTGGGGCCAGTGGTGTACAAGGAAACTCTGTTCTACCTGTCAGCGATCTCAATCCTGATCTTATCACACCACATGGACTTTTTATCTTACTTGGATTATATGGTGATGTACATTGAGTGAGGATAATGTTTAATAAAAAGGAAAGTGCCTTGGTTCAGATGGCAGATGCAAATCAAGCCCAGATAGCAATGAACCATCTAAGTGGTGAGAGACTTTATGGAAAAGTGCTCCATGCTACACTGTCCAAACACCAAACAGTTCAGCTTCCTCGAGAGGGATAAGAAGACCAAGGTCTGACTAAGGATTTCAGCAATACTCCTTTGCCTCGCTTTAAAAAGCCTGGCTCTAAAAACTTCCAGAATATTTTTCCACCGTCAGCCACACTGCATCTTTCCAACATTCCCCCTTCTGTTACAATGGATGATCTAAAGAACCTTTTCACAGAGGCTGGATGTTCAGTGAAAGCTATTAAATTCTTTCAGAAATATCACAAAATAGCACTCATTCAGTTAGGATCTGTGGAAGAAGCAATCCAGGCCCTCATTAAACTTCATAAGCATGATCTTGGAGAAAATCACCACCTCAGAGTTTCCTTCCCAAAATCTGCAATCTGACTTTCTGTGAATTTTTCTCCTAAAACTGGACCATAGTGTCAGTAAAGCCTTCAGACTGAAGCGACACAAGACCAACTCTGCCTCTTTCACAAAAATAACTCTTGAGTTTGATATTTAAGTATATTGAAAACATGGGATATTCTTTTTCTTTTCTTTTTCCCCCTGCCAGTATATAATCAAAAGTTTGTTTTCCTTCCTACCATGGTTTCTATGAAGGTATACCTGTGGAAAAAATGTGTTTTCAGTAATTTAATTCCCACATTAAAATCAATTTCAAGAGGACAGACTTTATTTTACTTTGGGTCAGATTAGCCTTATATGACATTTCTAAACTCCGTTGTACTTTGAGAGATTTAAGAATATGGACTTTTAAAATTATTTGATATAAGTAATTTAAATCACAACCAAGTTTTTAAGATTCAAAAGTCTGACCCCTGTAGGAAATTATGTTCATTTTTAAATTATGTCAAATATTTGCCATACGTTGGTGGTTGTTAGACATAAACACATGAGTTGTATTGCAAACAGATTTATAAACATGAATGTTTTGTTTCTATGATTTCCTTTTTAACTCTTTGACAATCCTTTGAATAATGCATTATCTTTTTAATACTATTTGGAACAATGAAGTGTTTCAACTGTGCCCAGGGAAATTAAGTCAAATCCAACTAAGATATATTAAGATGTCAGAATAACTAATAATTTTATTAGAAAAATCATGTCTTAAATCACAAAATGACACTTTTTGTTGAGTAATATAAATATGATATTGGGAAATTTTTAAAAAGTAATCCTACTTATGAACTACTTTTTTATAATTGTTTTCAGAAAAAAGTTTTCTTATAAAAAATATTTTCTTATGGAAAATATTCAGGTCTATCATATGGTTTGACAGGTTTTTTTAAAGTTACTTTTGGTCCCAGCACCCGGAAGGAAGCTCCCCGCCTCCATCCCAGGCTCCTAGGGCAGAGAAGCTCAGCAGGTTCCAGCACCCAGAAAGAATCTCCCCTGCTGCCATCCCAAGCTCCTAGGGCACAGAAGGTGAGCTGTGTGGGTGCCAGAAGCACATCCCCCCCACCATGGAAATGAGAAGACACATAAACAAGCCTCAAAAACAGACTTCCAGATCATCTACAGCAACCCCACAGGGAAATGAGATGGAACACTCTGATACTCAACCACCTGGACTCTCTGAACTGGCAACAAAAGAGGATCTGGGAAAAATGAA
>NW_004624761.1:18025551-18038334 GCF_000247695.1 Heterocephalus glaber
TCAAAACAGATTTTTGTAATATGCTTTCTATATCCTTTTAAATTCTGTAAAATCTGTGGTAATGTCTCCTAGATCTTAATATTGTAATTTAAAAAATGTGTAACTGATATTGTGTAACAGGAAGAAAAGGTCTAAAAGAGCAGGGGAATTGGGGGGCGGGGTAGGGGAAGGGATAAAAAGGAAAGGAAAAAATATGAGAAGAGGAAAAAAATGGAAACAAGGTCTTTGCAAATAGGGAAGGGTGGAGCGGGTGAAGGGAGGTCAAGGGAAGGGGAAAAAAAATAAGAACCAAGATACTCATGTAAAGGTACAAGATACCAATGATGAATGTAACTGTATTTTATAACTAAAATGTACCAATAAAGTTAATGGGGGAAGAAAAAAAGAAATCAAAGTTACTTTTGGTGAAGTCTTCTTTTAGAAAAAAATTAATCTCAAGGGTTTTTTGTTCCACTGTAATCTCTAATACTTATTCAGAATTACTGTGTGGTTACTTAATTTCTTATTATGTGCCGTATTATGTGCTTAAGATACAATAGATTAGAGTTTTATCTAAATATCTTGAAACCTATATTGCGGGCTTGGTGAGCAGTTTGTTTTCTCTTTCTCTGTTTTGGTAAGGATTTTAAAAGATTTTTTCACTGCAATTTTAAGTGGTTTACAATAAGTAATAATTTTTATTCCAATTTTTGGTACTTTGGTGCAGAGGTGGGATAGGGAAGGGTGAATAGTTTGAGGAATACTCAGTGCACACACTTGTAGGCCTCTACGTTGTGACTGGTAGCAGTTGTTGCCAGTTATCACACACCAATTTGGGGCTGTAGAATGCAATCTCAGTTTCTGGGTCTTGTCTAATCTTTTGTGCCTATCAGAATTTGTCTCAGGAATACTTGGTTCTTATTAGTACTCAAGTGAGAACTTGGCTTTTCTTTGTTAGTGTAACTTACTGAGTGCTCACATATTTGGGAGTATAAGAAGGTGGGTTTTTTGTTTGTTTGTTTGTTTTGTTTTGTTTTGGTACCGGGGATCGAACTCCGGTCCTTCTGCTTGCACAGCAGGCAGCAAAACCACTGAGCTAAATCCCCAGCCCAGGTGGGTTATTTTTTATACTCTGTCCCTTTTTCTCTTTTTGGTTGAATGTAAGTGTGCATTTTAATGTTACTTCAGTGACTGTATAACGTAAACTTACTTCTTTTTAACAAGAAATTGCTTTTGTTAATTATTCCTTCAGTGCTTGAATAGATTTTTTTAAGCAGAATTTATCAAAAGGATCAACTTTATCCACCCCTTTTACACTTTATGTATTTCTTAAGTGGCTCATCTCAACTTTAAAAAGAGTATCTCAATCTTTCTGCTGTATTCCAACCATTAATTTGAACATAGGGACGTTTTTAAATTTTAAAATATTGCAAATAATTAGAGATTGAAAGAGACATAAAATCAGAATTCACTCAATACCCAACAACAGTTAGTTGGTAAAATAGGAAAGATGACACTGAGTTGAGACCTTTCAAATGATCAGTTTAGTATTGGCCAAATAGATAAGCACAATCATTTACCTACTTGGGGGTTTTTTCCTTCCATTTTTGAAATATATTTTTACCTACAGGATGAGTAGGGAAAGAAGGGAAAAATAATTAAGAAACCTCCATAAATTTGCTCTTTATTTCCTCCTACACTGGCACTGTTATAATTCAGTGGTGTGTTAAATTGGATTACTTCATTTGCTTTGAGTTAGGAAATACTGTGTAATTTATTAATTCATGATTCTCATAACATCCAGCATAAGTGTCGCAAAAGTTACTGATAGCAGAAGGTAAATCATAATAGTGTTGAATGTAATTTTGAAGGAGATGGCCTTTAAGTCAGAGAGAACATTTAAATTCTTTTCAGAGATTTGTGTAGATACATGTGTGTGTGCACATGCGTGTGTGTTTGCACTTGTGTGTGTATATAGATAAGTGATATACATGCATTCGTCCTTCTAATGTTGTATATACATATGCAAATTACATACATTTTTAATTTATTGACAAAGAATAACTAAATTAAGATTTGGAAAAGTGGGATATTGTTGTTTTTAAAGAGTATGTTTGAAGAAAAAAATAAATTAAAATAAAATAAAAAAGAGCATGTTTTGGTTCCACTGCCTGCCTTGCAAGCTCAAGGTCTCGAGTTCAATCCCCGGTACCAAAAAAAACAAAACAAACAAAAAAAAGAGCATGTTTGAAGCCATCAGATTGTGTTTAAAACTAGCTGTAGCACATGGATGTTGTCCTTATTGAGCTCTTGGCTGTTTGAATTCTAAAAGTCTACAGTATTTGTGTTGGCATCGTTTTTGTAAAAAGATTTAAACATATCAGGGTGGTGGAAAACGAGATGTGTGTATTTTTATTTTGGCATGCATTTACTCAATATCTGCTAAGTAATGGTTTATTTTTGCCGTTGATTTGCCACAGTATCCAGTATCCTTTTTTTTTTTTTGGCACCGGGGATGGAACTCCGGTCCTTGAGCTTGCACAGCAGGCGGTGAAACCACTGAGCTAAATCCCCAGCCCCACAGTATCCTATTTTTAAGTTTATTTACTTTATTTTAAAGAATATTGGTGTATCATTTTTTGAGGTATCTTGACTTTTACACAAAGTATATATACATTCAGGACTTTGAAAAATAGCAGTACACACTTAACAATAGCAATCTATGCCAAAATGTTTTAAGATTTGAATAACTTGGATAGTAGTAAAATGTGTTTTATAAAAGATACAAAGTAGCAAAATGTTGTACCACCTTAATTGATAATTTATTTACTGAAGAGTATCAGAATTACCCAGTAGCTCCTACAGAATGCCATAAATTACTTAAGCCTAAATATTGTCAGTTAATCGTAACAATGTTTGAGCTTAGTTTTTAGAGCCACAATTTCTGCCTGCCTGATTCCTTAAGAGAGCAAGGCTATGGGCCGGGGTCTTAGCTCAGTGGTTCCACCACCTTCCTCACAAGCTCAAGGTCCAGAGTTGGATCCCCAGTACCAAAAAAAAAAGAGAGCAAGGCCTTCTTTGGCTCCACCTACGATGCTGATCCTAGGCTCTGCTTCAGTTGAAGAATTAGCTCTTATTGTCAAAGACTCCTTGTCATCAGATCGCTATGTTTATATTTTAATATATTGTTATGAAGTTTATTTTCTCTTTCCATTAATATTTTTGCACAAAAAAGCAACAAACTTGAAAGTATGTGCCCTTTTTCTGCCCCAACGAGTCACTTAAATACCTTGTTTGACAAACTGTCAGCCTTTTTAAAAACCTAATGTGTACTGCTTTTTTTAAACCATAGACAGCAACTATGTGTAATACATTTTTCTTAGCCTTTCCTTTGTCTCAATTTATTATTAATGAGAATAAAACTGCCAGACCTAAAATATTCTACTTTTGTGCTAAAACAAATACAATATAGATTGCATAAAATTTTGAAGTATAACTCAGCTGTCTTTCAAAAGAATTATGTTTATCTACAAGTCTTTTTTTAGTCTTTTTTCAGAGCAATTTCTAACAGCTAGTTGTGAATGGTTTAAAAAGTAGGAGATTACTAAAATCCTAATTTGGGGGGTTTTATAAAAAGAGAAAAACAAAACAGGAGCAAAGTCCATGTGCCTTCTTCAGTAGTCTTAATTGACCTTTTCTTCCTATTGAGACTAAGGTAGTACCAGTATTCTGGTTTTCAGGAAATATGTACTGTGTAGTTTTAAGAGAATGTTATCCCACAAACTAGTCATACAAGCAAATAATTGTAACTCTGTAAATGCACTCTCAGTTACACTTTTGCCTTTATCACATAATAGTCATTATAGAGCTTGTGCTGGTTCAAGAACAGAACTGCTCTAAATCTTTGTGGTAGTCACCTTAGTTTTTGCAATCTGAAGTGTATGTTCCAGAGAACAGGGATATTTGTCTGGTCCAGGGACCTTGGCGATAATAGTGATGATTGAAAGCTGCAGAAAGTACTAATTATAAAGACTGTTGACCAGGCAAAGTTTTACATCAAAATGTCACCTCATTGCCCTGACCAAAGACTGGCTTGTTCTGGTTTTAACTCCTCTATCAAGCATTTTCCCCAAGCCCCTTTCTGAAAGACCCAGTGCAAAGCAGCCTTTACTTTCTATTTCCTCTTGCTGAATAGGCTACTTAGAGAAATGGGAGTTTAAACATGAATAGGATGGACTAGGATGACAAGAGTTTGATGGGCATTTTCAGTACTGTATTCAGAAAAAATAAATAGCACAGCTAGGAGCCTCTGACATTGTCTTGTGTTTTACGCGGTCTCTTCATAAAACTCCCTTTTTCAGTTTGTAAGAATGTTCAACTAACAGAAGAAAATGCTGTAAATATTTGTAATGGCTTTTTTTTAACCAGACCAAAAAAGAAAAAAAAGGTTTTTGGGAACAAGTTAACATATAAAGTGCTTTTATATAAAACATCAATTGTCTTGTATATTTTGATAAGCAGCAGTACCAGCTTTCATTTGTAATATGGTTTGTGGCATTGGAAGAAAAAAGGATTCTGTGATCACTGAAGTGAATTATGTTATAAATGTAAAGAGGTGATAAAATATTAAAAGCAAACAAAAATATTGTATTTTTTATCAGCCTTATGTTTCCCTTTGCATTCTAATTTTACCTGGAAATGAATGAAGTCCCTGATGGCACTGACTACAGCCTCCTCCTCCCCTGATTCTTGGAGCATGAATACATCAACTTGAATCAGAACATACTGAGACTATTTTTCTTATTATCAGAAGACAATAATCTCTACTAGGAGATAACACTTTATGATATCATAAAGGCCTTCTGATTATTACAACAAAATACTTGCTTTTCTTTAAAAAGGTAAATAAGGAGAAACCTTTCTGTGCCATTTCAGTTTCCTGATGGAACTTACTTTTTAGAAACATCTGTGCCACTTTGGGAAAAGCTAAATTCATATGTGATGATGACAAAAGTCTGTTTCTGCCTGTGTTACATGTTTATCCTCGGTCATTCAGAACTGGAGTCCGTCATTTGAATTGGGGACTCAGGTAGAGGGAGGAGCCTCCACTGTGGGTCTCATGAAAAAAACCCTCATTTCCACTCACGTTTAGCAAACCCAATGGCTAGGAGTGTAGCTTGGTGGTAGAGCATTTGCCTAGCTCACACAAGGCCTAGGGTTCAATCCCCAGCATGAAAAAAATAAAGCAAACCCAGAGTCGAAGGCAACAGCAACCAGTGATACGGTTTGGATAAGCATCCTCCAAAAACCCATGTGTTAAAGGTGTGGTTTCCAGCACATTGGGGGGTGAAGGAAACTTTAGGAGGTGGTGCCTAGTGATGGAGGTGTTAGAACTCCAGTCCTGCCTCTTGATCTCTATGGCTCCCAGCTGACACGAAGTGAACAGCGTTGCTCTATTTCACACTCCATGCCACCATGTGCTGCCCGCCCACAGGCCCAATAACGGAGTCAACCAACCATGGACTAAAATCTCCAAACTATGAGCCAAAATAAACTTCTCTCCTTCTCTCTATAAGTAGATTATCTTGGGTATTTACTACAGACAGTGTTTACACAAAAGAAGTAGGAAGTGTTTTGAACAATAATTTAATCTATTGCAGCTCTCTTTTTTATTGGGATGTATAGTTCTTTTAATTCTAATTCCTAACTCACCATTTTATCTTTAATTACTTGGTTTTGGTTTGTCTTAGATGTTTTTGTTTTGCCTATTACATTGAGGATATTTTCTCATGATAATAAATGATCTTTTGTCATGTGACTTTCAGTGGCTGTAATATAATCCCATGGCATGGTTGTGTATAATTTACTTAAATATTCACCTTTTGAAGGCTACTTAGGTTGTTTTGTTTATGGTAATCCTCAGATAAGCAGGCTCCTGACTTAGAATTATGACACTTTTCTTTCCAGCTCATTCAAAAGAAAGTTTAGATGTCTTCAACAAGATGAAAGGAATAATGAACTTCTCTAAAAAGATGGTACTTGAGGGCTGGGGATTTAACCCAGTGCTTTCTCTGCCTGCTGTGCAAGCACAAGGACCAGAGTTCGATCTCTGGTACCAAGAAAAAAAAAAAAGATGGTACTTGACTTGTTTTTAGCCAAAGCCTTCCTGGCATCACCAGGTTTTGCTTGAGATCAGCTAGTTTCCATTCTTGATTGTGTGTGGCTCCCTCGACTTAGATAGATAGGTTTCTTCTCCTGAATGGGAAGAAAGTAGACACTCCCCATGGGAGAGAAGGTTAGCAGCTCAGTGTGAAGGCCCTGGGTTCAATTTCCAGTACTAAAAGAAAAGAAAAAGAAAAAAAACCCCAAACCAACCAACACCCCCCCCCGAATTTCTGTTCAATGAATGGGCACAGAGGGTATGAGAGCTGGCCCTTTCACCTAGTGCAGGAAGGTTGAATAGGCTCCTGGTCTCCTGGCTGACCTCTGCAGAGGTCATTATGATCTGAGCATCATGGTGGAAGGCTCCCTGCTTCCTACTTCCCCCTCTACTTTTTTTTTTAATCTATCATGAGCATTTCTCTCATAAATCATTTCCCTTTCTGATTCTGTCTTTGCTGGTGCTTCTTGAGGGACTTCAATGGACCCACCAGCACTGGAGGTGGTGACAGAAATGGGAGCCAAAAATGTCAGATCTGGGGCAGTGGTGGCTTTGGTGCTGGTGGCAGAAGTTTCAGGAGAGTTGAGTTGCTGGTACAATGGCCTTTGCTTGGCATCTGAGGCTCAGTGCTAGCAACCTTTCTCTTCAGGTCCATCACGCAACCGGGCTCTCAGCTACTGCTCCTGGGAGTTTAGGCTCAAGCTCCTTGATGATCAATGGATTCACACACAGGTTGGTTTGTCTCCAAGACTCAACTCTTAATGGGTGCATTATGCTCCCCATGTTTCCAGTTCAAAAGAACGTGGTGATTTCATAGGTGATTTCATAATCTCAGTTGAAAATCTGACAGAAGACTTGAGACTGGAAAGGAAAGGCTAGATGCCAGCCTGACCTGGTACCTCTAGGTGGTGTTCAGTGAATAAATATTCATATAGAAAACCAAATTCCTAGAGGAGGAATTAATTCAAACACCAAACTCACATTTTATAACTCCATTATTTCCCTTTCTTTTGTTCTTGTGCCTAACAGGATGCACCATGAATGCTCAATGATATTCTCTTTAGTTTCTATACTGACTTAACCTCTGGGGGGGACCTGGCTTGCATGCACTGGGGAAGGCAAGGCTAGAGGGTGATAAATGAACCTCATCATTTCAGTGGCTTCACACATTCACACCTACCAGGCCAGGGACAGTGATCCGAGATTAAGGCAAGAGGATCACAAGTTTGAGGCCAGCCTGGGCAAGTTAGTAACCTATTGAGACCATGTTGCAAAACAGATAATTAAAAAAAATGGCTGGCCAGCCTCTTGTCTCAGCCTCCCAGAGTGCTGGGGTTACAGGGAGCACCTCCATGCCCAGATAGGAACTTCATTCCATAGGTGGCTTTCCCTAAGTATGTCTTCCCTTCCCCTTATTTTTTTAAATTTTTAAAATTAATTTTATTGGTAATTTTAGATATATAATATGACACTCATCATTGGAGATTTCTACCGTTACATAATATATCTTGATTCTTATTTTTTCCCCTTTCCCCTGCCCTCCTTTCAACCCCTCCATCCCTCCCTATTTACAAAGACTTTGTTTCCATTTTTTCATTTTCTCATATTAATTCCATTCCCTTCTTTTCTTTTCCCTACCCCTCCCACTTCCCCTTCCCCTTTGCCCCTTTTCTTCCTATTTCACATTATCTATTATACCTTTTAGTCCTTAAACACTTTTAGTTTCTCACACTAGAGAAACTATTCGGTATTTACACATGTGTGTCCTATTTATTTCACTTAAGAGTATGGCCTCAATATGCATCCATTTAGCTATAAATGACTCTAATTTGTTGTTCTTTATGGCTGAATAGTACTCCATTATTTTTTTTCCTGCATTCAATCCACCCTCTCCAAGGAGCTTAGATATTACATAGTCAAAATCTTTTATTTCATTAAGTTAGTTTTTACATTGATCAAAGTATTACATAGTTTTAAGAGTCACATAGTAAGCTGGGCAAGGTGGTACAAGCCTGAAATCCCAGCACTTTGAGAGGCTGAGGAAGGAGGATTATAAATTTGAGTCCAGCCTGGGGAATTTAGTGAGACTCTGACTCGAAATAAATAAGGGTGGAAGATGTAACTCAGTTCAAAGGCCTTGAGTTCAAGTCCAGACTACCCCTCCCCCAGAGCTGTAAAGCCTCACAGTGGGCAAACTGATGAGGTTTTCCAAATGCCTTCCCCTAGGACTCCTCTCTCTGGGGCCCTGTATTCTTCTGCTACAATCTGCACAGGTTGCTCTCCAAGCTCGCTACAATAGGTGTGCAGCAAGCTCGCTGCATGCCTACTGTCAGCAAGCTTCCCTTCAGCCTCATTTAAGAAATTGCTTCACCTATCTTCTGTGTTAAACTCCCTATTATAGGATCCATATCTTCCTCTTGATTAATTTACCCCAGAAGAAGTAAGTTTTTGTTGTTGTTGTTAGCTTTGTGTGTCTGCAAATGTCATTATTCTATCTTAAGTGTTTTAGTACAGTTCCCACTGAGATGGAGAAATTATCAAAATAGGAAACATCTTATTGCAATTTTTTATCCCAAAGTTTGGTCAAGTACAACAGACTTCTCAAAACAACAGTGGCTTGAGCAAGATGGAGTTTGACTTCTCTCAAACAAATGAGCCAGGTCAGCTAGCTCCACAGTCATCAGAAATCCAGGCTTATTTGGCCTTATTGCTCACTATCCTCAAAAGGCAGATTCATACTTCAAGATAGCTGCATCAGCTACGGGTGTCATATCTTCATTCAAATAAAAAAGAATAAAGAAAGGGAAAGAGAGGACAGGGTATACCTTTCATGGGCATTTCCTAAAAGTTGCACACTACTTCTACTTATATCCTACTGACCAGAACTTGGGCATGTGACTGTATTAATGCTCTCTCTTTATATTATTTTTGTTTTTTCCCTTATTTTCATGATACTTTCCACAGATTTTATTGTACCTACATATGTGCATCATTACTATTATTAGATTTTAAGCACATGGGTTCGGAGCCCCTCCCCAAAAGTGAGTAGGTAGGCCCGGTAGGCCCACATCTGACCCACGGTGCTCCTTCCCCAGACCCACAACACCCTTCCCGCAACTCAGGCAAGCAGCTCACACAGGACTCGAGTGCCCCCCATGCAAGGGTGAGACCATCCACCAACTTCAAGCCATCTCTCCATTTTGCTTCCACTTGGCACAGGGCAGCAGGGGCAAGGACTATTCAAACAACTTGACTCTGGACACAGTTAGTGCCCATAGAGAGAAAGGAACAACCAGACTCATGACTGTCAACATTAAGTCCAACAGCCCACTTGAAACCCTGCCTTTGCAGGGTAGATCCAGCAGAGACCAGAGGATTAATCATGTTTCTCATCTACCAATGGGAGCAAAGACATGCCTTGGCTTGGACAGTAAGCACAGCCTGTGGTGAATGAACAGAAGGAACTCTGGTACAGAGAGAGGACCTCAAAAACCCATAGGCTCCAAAGCAAGCAGAGAAAATCATGACTGGCTCAATTTAAAGACTACAGATCTTGGGAAGAAACCACTCATTCAAAAACAAAGGAATTTTTTCTTTGATTTTTCTGTTTTTTATTATTTTTATCTTTCTTTCATCAGGGGGAGGCTTGGGATTTTTTTCTCCCCTTTCCCCCCTTTTATTTACTTTTCTCTTTTCTACATTCAACTTTTTTGCCCTCTTCATTCTTATCTTTAGTTCTTGAATTTTGCTGTTTATCTTTTCTTCTTTTCCTTGTTTTCCCTTTCCTGTGACTGTTCTCTAGCACTATTAATTTCTTTTTTCTCCTGAGTAGGACTCCCATCTCAGTTTATTCTCCTCCTTCTCAGTCCCATTGATTAATTTCTCAAATTTTGCTTTTTTTCATTCTCCATTTCCCCACCCCTTCTACCTTTACTAGTGTAACTACTAAGCTTTATGAATATCTAGATAGCTAGCTAAATTTATGCTATTGCTGTTGAATACAGCTCTATTGTTAGTAGAAGTAAATTGTTCCATTTAGTAGATATTTACTGTAGGTTCACAGTAAATCAATATTGGGCTTGTTTTAATGCTCATACTACAATTATATATCTCTTTTATATGGTTAAGAGTGGTATATTATTGGTCCTTAGAGTTTATCAATATTCAATTTCTTTTTGACACTATAATTGATGCTGATTGTATTTCTGTAAACAAGGTGACATAGCTGTTACTATTACTTTGGTTTCTTGGGATGCCTGTATCTGGATTGTCTCAGAGTGATTAACAATTCTGTGGCCCATTCCTGGAGAACTGGATACTAGGCTAAATATTCTGGAACCTCTCATTCCAAGTAAACAGAGCTGAATGGATCCTGGAACAGAGGCAAAGGCCAATAGTTAGGCATGCCCAGAGGAAGACACTGAAAAGTAGACATCAATTAAAGAGTCTCTATAATAGGAAGAAAAAAACTTTCCGCTAAAATCAAACCACAATCCTTAACATAAAACAAAACAAACAAACAAAAACCCAAACAAATAGAAATATGAGAAGACAACACAACAAAATGCATCCAAAAACTCCCAACTGTCCCAAACCTGAACCATGGGGCATCAGAGGGGAGGAAAACAAAAGCTGCACACCCAAATGATTCAAAATTGTATCAAGGGAAATAATAAAAGAGATCAATAAGATATTTGACAAGTTCACAAAAGATATAAGTAATAAGACATTGGGCCAAATAAAACAGAGAGTCTACAGAAGATACTAGTAAAAAAGCTAGCAGAGCTAAACAAAATGATGCAAAACATGAATGACCAGCATAGAAAAGAATTAGAGTCCAAAACATGGCTCCAAACACCAATTCAGGAGATTAAAAATTCTATCAAAAGTATGGGCAGCAGAAGTAACATATGTGAGGACAGAGTGTCAGAACTAGAATATAGGGCTGGTGTCAGTGGCCAGTTAATGAGAGACACCTTAAAAACAAAGAACATGAAAAATGGATCCAACAGCTCGTAGATGATGCAAAGAAGACTAAAATTAATTGGAATTAGTGAAAAAGCTAAAGAGAGCACAAATGGCATAAAAATCCTACTTACTGAAATAATAGCAGAAAACTTTCCAAATAAGAGAAAAAATTTTAACATACAGATAAGTGAGGCACATAATACCTCAAATAGCCATGATCACAAAAGAATGTCTCCACAACACATCATAGTCAAAATCTACAAAGTCCAACATAGAAAAACAATCATAAAAGCAGTTGGAGAGGGCCAGGGATTTAGCTCAGTGGCACCATGCCTGACTTACAAGTGCAAGGTCATGAGCTCAATCCCCGGTACCAAAAAAAAAAAAAAGGCAGTTAGAGAAAAGTAACAAATCACTTATAAAGATAAACCCAGCAGTTAGACAAGAAAAAGAAAGAAAAAAGGTATATAAAGGAAAAGAAGAAGTCAAATTATCTTTATTTGCAGAGGACATGTTCCTCTACATAGAAGACCCCAAAAAATCCACCAAAAGACTCTTAGAATTAATAACCAAATTCAGTAATGTAGTAGGGCACAAAATCAACACAAAAAATCAATAGCATTCCTGTACACTAAAACTGAACCCACTGAGAATAAAATTAGGAAAAAATACCATTCTTAATAACAATAAGAAAAACCAAATACTTAGAAATTAACCTAAGGCAGTGAAAAACTTCTCTCAAAGAAGACATGAGAAAATGGAAAGATGTCCCCTCTTCCTGGATACACAGAATGAATATTGTCAAAATGTCCATACTTCCAAAACTGATATATAGATTTTATGTAATCTCAATCAAAATACCAATAGCATTCCTCACAGAACTAGAGAATACAATCCTAAAATTCATATGGAACTAGAAAAGACCCAGACCAGCCACAGCAATCCTGGGTAAATAAGAGCAAAGCAGGAGGCATCACAATCCCAGATTTTAAGGTTGGTTTTTTTTTCAGATTTTAAGTTTTATTACAAAACTTTAGTAATAAAAACAGCATGATACTGTCACAAAAACAGACTCAAAAGTCAATGAAACTATTTTGTATAGAGGATGCAGGAACAACCCCGAGCGCATTCAACTATTTGATCTTTGACAAAGGGGATAAAAATAATACGCTAGAGGAAAGACGGCTTTTTAAAAAAAATTGTATTAAATAACTTTATTATCAAACACACACATAAAAAAATTAAAACCACTCAAAGAAGAACAATGCAAGGGGAAAAAACTACAATAATATTCAAATACAGTAGAACTCAACCAAAACAAAACTGAAAAGCACTTAAACATTTTTCCATATACGTTAAAAAAGCATCTCAAGCACCAACAAGACGCCAGAGGATGTGATTTGTTTCAGAAAGGTCCCCAAATCCAACATTGAACAAATAATGATCTGGAAAAAAAACTACAGTTAGTTAGCAGACTCCAAATAAGCCAAACTCCTCCCTAATTTAAATTTCGATGCAGTCATATGACACGCAATGGAAACACAATCCGAGAAATATGTTATTAGGCAATTTCATCCGTGTGTATCCTTATTTACACTTTCAGTTTCTCACACTAGTGAAACTATTCGGTATTTACACATGTGTGTCCTATTTATTTCACTTAAGAGGATGGCCTC
>NW_004624761.1:18050701-18086090 GCF_000247695.1 Heterocephalus glaber
AGGCTAGGAATGGGGAAAAAAATAAGAACCAAGATGCATTATGTGAAGGTACAATTCCCAATGAGAAATGTAATTGTGTTGTATACCTACAATGTACCAATAAAAGAATTTAATACAAAAAAAAGAACAATTTTTGTTAAATTGTTGTTAAATAAATAAACCTTTTAAGAGATGCAAAAATATAGCCCCTGCTAAGAATACATAATCTGAGCTGAAACAGGCAAGTCCAGCAGGTTGCTCATGGAGGAAATAGATGCAAAAGTAGATTTGAAGGTGGCAAAGAAGGGTCCTTCTTATAGAGCAAAAGCTCACAACTATTAGGGTAATCGAGGCAGGTGGTCGGGAGTGACCGAGAGGGACTAGGAGAAGGACATTCTAAGTGAAAGATTAACCAAGTGACACTTAGAAAAGGAAAAATTTCAGGAAAAGAGAAGTTGTATTTGGGGTCCAGGGAGTAATCTCTTGGTCGAAAGCTGAAGTTTCCCCAAGCATTCCTCATAAAGGGACAAAGGATGTGAAATGTACCTGCCCCATAGCACAGACTCAAGTGGAGTTTGCTGGGTTAAATGCATAGGACGAGATAGATGTGATCATGTCCTTCACTGCTCCCTGGCAAGTTAAAACCAGTTCAGCACCAGAGTCTGCCCCGCAGGGTTTCCAGTTTGCTTGCCTCTTCACACCTCTCCCCTCCCTGTTTTATCTTTCCCATTCCAACACAGTCAGAGAAAAATCTTGCAATTCCAGCCACATGTGAGCTTTGTTATGTGTACTTAAACCCAGGAGTAGTCCTGTGTGGTGACTCAGCCAGAGGGTGTAGCAACTTGTTCTGTGTGAAAGTTTTTTTGTGTGCATTACCCTTGACAAATTTGTATTTTTTTTTTTATGTCTCTGTAGTTTGCTTGAGTGCTCACTCATCTTGGGAATTGTCTAAATTAATTTCATTTCCTATGCTTGGCACCCAATCTCTGAACCAATTGAGAAATACAAAATATCAAGCGAGATTAAAAATGTAGTAGCTTAGTTCCTGCTACAAACCAAAGGGGAGCACTGTGGTTTAGATATGAAGCAATAATGGATATCCTAGCAACTGGCAAGAATTAAGGTGACTCACCCACTCAGTCACAGGCAGCCCTGGAAAACCACAGGCCTCACCCATAGGTGCAGAGTGTATGCATGGCCAATTAGGGCACAGAGCACACGCTCTGGGCAGAATGATAGCAAAGACAGAAATGGAGCAATTTGGTTCTCATCATACCAGCACCTCCTGGGGGAGACTTGAGCAAAGTGGTAGTATGAGAGGCCAGACACTACCCTTGTGATTGTCCTAGGAGCCCTTGTGACAAGTCTGGCCATGCATCTACTGGGTCATCAACATAATAGGCATTTTCCTAAGGCCAGCTTTAAACAAGAGGCCCACTGGGAGCAGGTGCTCGGTTCCTCCAGCTGGTCCTCATGTGGAAGGGGAGGCTGCAGTACACATTGTTATTTGGCCAGCTCCCTTTAGTTATGAAGTATTTTGTCCTGGAGGAGCTGAAGAAGGAGGAAATGGTGTATTAGGAGGAATCCTGGTGCTGTTCCTCCCAGAGATCTCTGAAATGCAAAAGCAAGTCTCTGGAGGGGCCCCCGGAATGAATTTACATATGGAGCCCAGGGCCTTTGGGGAGAGAATGAACCAGGGCCCCTATACCTGTTTCACAAATCTGAAAATTCAAAACTGGCTGGTGACAATAGTATTGAAGTTTTTCCAGAGACAATGACATTTGGGAATCAAAACAGGTAATAATAAAAAGGATTTCTTTACTTGTAATTTAAATTATTTTAAAGATAATCCTTTCCCCTAGAAGGTGACAAATTTTCAACAATAAAAAAACCTAATGGTACAAGGATGCTTTTGCCTATTAATATATATGCATACGCCTACAATATTACCTGGACAATACTCAATCAGTGATAACCACCATGAAGAAGGACATAAGGAAATTATGTACTAAAACAAATATCAATTAATAATATGCATAAGATTGAATTAGAATGATTATTTGGCCCATTTACTCAAACTAAAACTTTGCAGCCTAGTGGCACACACATAAAATATGATCACATTGATTACAACTAATTTTCTCAAGTTGTTTTTCATTTTTGTTTTTACTGGGGGTTGAACCCAGGGCCTTTGTACTGAGCTACATCACCAGCCCTCCAAAAATTTTTTGTTGTTGTTGTTTTGAGACAGATTCTCACTAAGTCACTAAATTGCCCAAAATGGGCTAGAACTCGTGATCCTCTTATCTCAGACTCCAAGAGTGCTGACCCAAAGTCAAATTGTTAAAATGTACTTTTAAAAAAAAATTTTCTAGTTCTGAATTTTCTCTATTTTAAACTGACTTTCCTTCCACCCAATATACATTAAAGCAGTTTTCTGCACAGATAGAAACAGCAGAAATACAACCTTGTCCCCAAACCCTGGCCCCTCCTGGGGAATAGAGGACTTAAGACTTACAGTGACAGGTTTCCCGTGGAACTAACCATCCTTTTAGGGGCTCCAGCGAGGTACTTATGTGGTCACGTGGTTACACAGAATTTTCAACACAATTAGCCACAATTGTCTCCTTGCACTCCAGCTCCCTATCTGTCACGTTTTCCTCATGTTAAGGGCATTATAGTGGCCATAGGCAGTTTGGGGTCCTGAGAAGGAGAAATCCAAAAGGGGGCATGCTATTTTAGCTGCAATTTAAAGTTGTTTTGGAAAGTTTCATGAATTGGGTGAGAAGCAACAGACATCATTTGACTTCTTATTTTACTTATTTAAAAAACTAAAAGAAAATTCAGATAAAAATCAATGGGATGGGCTGGGGATTTAGCTCAGTGGTTCTGGCGCCTGCCTGGCAAGCACAAGGTCCTGAGTTTGATCCCCATATCCCTCCCCAAAAAAATCAATGGGATGTAAAACAGGAGTAGTTACTATGAAGAACTGAATCACGAGAAGTTAGTCTGATATGGAGAAGCAAATTGTGTCTCAAAAAATTGGGATCATCCTAAAGGCGGTAATTCATCAAAAGAAAGAAATAAACTTCAAATACAAATAATAAATGTTTCTGGATTTTTCGGTGATCCCATTAATGAAGAAAAGTAAGTAATGTGAATATATAAAAAATTAAAATTTCTTGCTAATTTGACACAAAACGGTGCCATCTGAAACGCTAACAAAAATTAGCATTCTACTACATGGCGGACACAGATATAAGCTAGTTAGTAAATGTTGTCAGTTCAAAGAGTATCTGAAATTATGTAAGAAAATTGTGTAAGAAAACATTCTGGAAAAAAAAAGAAAAGAAAACATTCTTAAATCTTATAGCACATACCTGAATGGTAGTGATTTCCCCGAATTTGACTGCAAACCTTAAAATGCTTGCTACCAGTGAATTGTGAAGTTGAGGGAAATTCTCAACTGTTAATAGTAATCTGTTATGAAAACAAAATCAAGAAGTTTTGTTTCAGTCAGAGAAATCCAACCCAGGGCCTTGCACGTGCTAGGCTAAGGTTCTACCACTGAGCTATATCCCCACCCCAGAAATTTTCCTCTTAATGTAAAGGGGAAAGAGTGTTAGAGAGGTGAGTGAGACCATTAATTTATGTTTTTAAATTTCATTTTTCTCTGTTATGTAGTGTTTGTGCTAGTCACAAGCCTTTTCAAATATATAATCTGTTGACATTTCTTAGTCCAAAATACCTATTATCTTCTATATCTGATTTTGTAGTTATAATTCAGTACTCTTTCATTTTAAAAAGATGGTCATTAAAACTGAATAAGCCACAGGTCCCACAGAGTCTGGACCTGTCTCTGGATATGTCAAATGGCAGGGTATTTTCATAATAGGAAAAAATAGGGCCTGTGTTTTTTGAGACCTTTGGGAGTCACTACTGTGGCCACCTGAATGTGGGCTGTACTTGTCTTGACCAGCAGGTGGCAGTGCGACAGAGCGATTCCAAATGCTAGCCTGTTTGCCTTCAAAAGCAGCAGCAAGATTAAAGGTTATTTTTGTACACTTCCTGGTACCAGATGTTTCCCAGTGGTGTTTTGGAATATTTTAGATGAAAAATGCATTAATAAAGATAAGAATCATCAATATAGCTTCCATATATTTAAAATATATATACAATTAGTAGCATGCAGATCCTTACCCATGATATAATTATTTGGTTTTACCATTACCAACACTGCTTCAGAGTTTTACTGTATCAAAACTAGTTTCTCCTAAAGCGTATCTTTTTGCTCATTACCCTGCAGGAGAGGCCATTGTGCTTCCACCTAAGAACAACTCTCGTAATCTTGAAAAGTAAATGCCAATTTGCAGGATCTGTTAGAAGTAAAACTAAAAGCAATTCATGTCAGTAAGAATAGCCAAAGCCATCCTCACAGTAACATGGACATTAGTAAGCAGAAAGGTCACAGTCAAAGTCCTTCCCAACACTGATACCCAAGACCCTAGCAATAACTACCATCTGTAATATTCAGCATGTCCATGGACATTGCTCTGTGCCTGTGCCAGACATTGTTCCAAGTTTTTCACGTTATTTTATTAACATGAATAATGCTCCCCAAATATCCCTTGAAGTGATACTGTTATTGCTGTTGTTTTCATATGAGAAAACTGGGCCATAGAGACATTAAATAACTTCCTGCTACACTTTGGATGCTTAACCAAAGGTCCATGTGTGAAACGCTTGGTCTCCAGCCCGTGGTGCTCCTGGGAGGTGGTAAAATCTTGCCCTAGGGCCGGGGATTTAGCTCAGTGGTTCCACCACCTACCTCAGAACCGCAAGGTCCCGAATTCAATCCTCAGTACCAAAAAAAAAAAAACAACGAAAAACCTTGCCCTATTGAAAGGTCACTGGGGCATGTTTTTGAAGGAAACAATGGAACCCCAGCTCCTTCCTCTTCCTCTGTCTTTTGCTTCCTAGTGATGGAATGAACAGTTCTGTCTGCCACTCATTCCAGCCAGATGCTGCATGGGCACAGACCCAAAGGTAATAGGGCCAGCTCATCATGGACTGGAACTCCACAGCCACAAGCCAAAATAAATCCTTACTCCGTGTAACCCGATTATCTCAGGTATAGGTCACAGTGACAGAAAGCTGACTAGCACACGCACCTAAAGTCACCCAGTAAGCAATATAGCCAGCTTTGGCTCCCAGCAGCCTGGCTCCCAAACTGGGGCACTCAGCTACCAGGCTACACAGCCTTTTGCTCCAAGTCCAGTATTTTGCTCCCTTCCCATGAGAACATCATTATTAAAAGATTAGTAACACATACTCAAAGAACAGCAATATTTAAAAAAAAAAAAGAACAGCAATACTGTAATGTTCCAGTCATTGAACAATGACAAAAGATATAACTCTTAAGTTTGAGACTCCTCTCCGTGGTAAAAAGGCTGCATTGCCCAAGAGGGAAGGAGAGAGAAATGTGTTTCACTCACTTTCTCCCAACGTGATTAACCAAGACAGCTAACAGCTCTACAGCTTCATGTTAAGATTGCTTCCTCTCTTGGCCAGGGATTTAGCTCAGCGGTTTTGCCGCCTGCTGCGCAAGCACAAGGACCCGAGTTTGATCCCCAGTACCAAAAAAAAAAAGATTGCTTCCTCTCTGCTCCCCCTGAGTTATCCAGAGACGCTCCTTTTCATGCTGGGAAACTCTCAAAAAGACTGGACTGGATTTGCATTCCTTACACCCTAATCCTCCACTCACTCCTCAGGCCCTAGTATGCATTTTGCGCTCTGAGATCCTGGGCAGCCAGTCTCAGGGAGGCCACCATTAACCTCCAATCCAACCTCCCAGCTAAATCCACTTCTCCCACCCTCTCCCTTCAGCTTCCACAATCTCCCTCTGAACCTCCTCAGACATCTCCACCCTGTCTTCCTAGCCTGCCTGGCTCATTCCCTCCTCTGCCTTTCTAATAGTTGTACTGGAATTGGTTGATGATCTAGTTAGCTAGAAAATAGCCATTATTTATATTTGTGTATTATTTTGAATAGCTCTTAATTAATAAAGTCTGTACTTGTTTCTGGTAAATTGACACACATTTCTGTTACTTATTTCTATTTGTCTCCCTCTCCCCCACATACACAACAATGCAAATGTTCAAAATGTCAGGAACTTAGTCTGACTTATACACTGCTGTGTGCTGAGTCTAAAGCACTGTTTAAGATTTGTTGACTAACTGATTAAGAAATAAATGGATGCTATATTTAATTTTAATAGACTATAAATTGTAAAAACATACAGTCTGACATAAACCAATATATTTAAGAAATTTGTTGAATTATACCCTGGATGGTCCAATATTTGTAGGTACTCCATTTTTTTTTTTTTTACAGTTGACAGCAGTCGTGTGCTTCAAAACAGGTAGTACAGATTGCTTTCAATATTCTTAACACAAAGAAATGATATATGTGTGCAGTAGTGATCTGATCATTACACACTGGATATATGCCTCAAAATGTCACACGGTATCTCTTTTAACATATATTTTTGGAAAAGTACATGAGAGACCTATCAGACAACTTCAGTACAGAGAGTCCTTGCCTTATGAAGGAGTTACATCCTGACAAACCCATCAGAAGTTGAAAACACTGTAGCAGAACACCAGAGCTTGGCAACACAGGGCACTGTGAAGTGTCAACAGTTCTCCCCGTGATCATGAGGCAACTGGGAGCTGAGGTCATGGCCAGTACCCAGAGGCATGGAAGAGGGGCATAGCACATATCTCTAGTTCAGCAAAAGATCAAAATTCGAAATTCTCTGTGTGGTTTTTACTGAAAGTCTGTCACTTTTGCATCATCATAAAGTTGAAAAATAGTAGTCAAACCAATGTTAAGTCAAACAATCTGTTTATGGCCTTTATTTGGATTTCAATTCAGACAAGCTGTTAAAAATAGTTCTTGGGCCGGGGATTTAGCTCCGTGGTTTCGCCGCCTGCTGCGCAAGCGCAAGGACCGGAGTTTGATCCCCGGTACCAAAAAAAAAAAAAAAAAAAAAGTTCTAAAACATAGCCAGGTGTGGTGGTGAATGCCTGTAATCCCCACACCTGGAAGGTGGAGACAGGAAGCTTGCAAGTTTGAGCCCAGTCATGGGCAACTCAACAATTTAGCGAAACCCTGTCTCAAAATAAAAATAAAAGGTGGCTGGGATGTAGCTCAGTGCAAAAGCCCTGGATTCAATCCCCAGTACTGGAAAAAAAAAATAAATCTAAGATGTGTGGGGCGCATGAACACTGACTGACTATGAGCTTCATGTATGACAATGGTGTTGTGGCTATCCTATTTTAAGTCTTATCATGTAAAGATTCATGACAAAATACTTATAAGATGAGCTTTTAAACTGTGCAGGGTTATTTCAAAATAATCTTGAGCAGGCCTTGTGAATCATGGTGAAACTAGGTTTTACTTCTCAGCCGTAGACATCTGTGGTTGCATTGGATCAGAGTACAGCCACCATTAGCTTTAATGCACACTTGCGGTCTCAGTTTTGCCCCGGGAGTGAGTGGACTGAGCTGGTAGGCTTTGGGAAGACCTCAGAAGGGGGAGGACATTGCTTAAGGAGGAAACTGAGGGTTTATTATACTATAGGCACCTCCATTTGTATGACCCACCAACTCCTCAGGGCTTCATGTCTTTATGTCTGAGTTTCCAACCTACATCCTATGTCCAAACCTTTTACACACTGCTTTGGGTTCAATTCCACCCTCATTCCTTTCCTTCTTGGAACACTACCTTTCTTCTTTGTTTCGATGACCCTCCTTAACGTTCCTCCTTTCTACTTGAAAGTTAACTAATCATCCTCTTTACTCGTGGTTCCCTTCCCATGTCTCCCACTGTTTGTGTCTGGACATTTCCTCTTTTCCTAGAATTCTCTTTCCAGCTGATACATGCCTGAATCCTACTCATCCTTCACAGCAAAGGGCTGAAACCATAAAATCTTCTCTCTGTCCTTCATCTGACCTTGCTCAGCATTTTATGTGCACCTCCTTTGGGCACTCTAATGAAAATAAAGCAACTTAGCGCCAGAGATTTAGCTCAGTGGTTTCCCTACCTGCCTCAAAAGTGCAAAGTCCCGAGTTCGATTCCCAGTACCCAAAAAAAAGAAAATAAAGCAACTCAGTGCAAAGCATTGTGGGCAAGATTAACAGAACATGGGTACAGGCCAAGAGGAGTTTGCTATCTAGGAATGTAGTACAACAAAGAACAGTGAAGAAATAACATGTAAGAATGTCCTGGATCCTTTCTTAAAATATAAACTACTAGAACAAGGTTTCTATTTTCTCATCTTTATGTTCTACCAACCATCTTATACTTCCATGACTGGGTAAATGCATGTTTCAAGGTTATTTCAAAAAATCTTAGTTTTCTGCACAAAAAGTGCTTATCTGCCCTTCAAGTAACCTTGTCCAAAGAGTATTCCTCCACCATCATTCCCAGAATAAGATTAGTTTCCCTATGATTGGTCAGCAGATACAGATGAGAAAGCTGTGTGCTAAGAAAAAAAAAAAAAAAAGGAATTGTTCCTTCTTGCTTTTTAAAATTAGCCTGGAAGAAATGAGGACAGGAGCTGGAATGGGAGAAAGGTGAAGGACATGACAGATAGCTAAGGTGTGCTGAGACCTGGAGAATGCTAAGCAGGCACATGGTATTTTCCGTAAGAAGAGAGGCAGAGAGAGGGAGAGGAGACAGGAAGAGAAGAGGAGCCGAGGAGAGGAGAAGGCAGTACACCCACAAACCAGTGCTGACATCAGCCACCTTTCTGGGAAGAAGGCATTATTGCTGGGCCTGTCCGAAGTTACCTGAAAAATTTTTAAACAAAGAAAATAGTTTTAAAAATCCATTCCTGATACTCTATGCTACAGTAAGGACACACCTGGAAAATATCTAAGTGAAAGAAGACAGTCACTGACTATGTATCATAAGATTCTACTTGCAGAATATGAGATGACCTAACTGGGCAAATCCATAGAGACAAAAAGTAGATTAGTGATTGCCAGGGTGTACAGGGAGAAGAAATGAGGAATGATGAAAATGTTCTAGAATTGCTGTTGAGTCTACTACTTTGTGGATTTTTTTTCTGTCTTGCTTGCTTGCTTTTTTCTTTGTCCTTCCCTCCTTCCTCTCCTCCTCCGCTAACTTCTCTTCTTCCTCTTCTTCCTCCTCCTTCATTCTCTCTCTCGCTCGCTCACTCTCGTGCTCTCTCTCCCTCTCCCTTTCTCTCTCTCAAATCTAGGAGCTCTTTACTACAGAGCTACATTCCCAGCCCTTTTTAAATTTTTTATTTTCAGACAGGATCAAACTATGTAGCCTAGGCTAGCCTCAAACTTGCAATCCTCCTGCCTCAGCCTCCCTAGTAGCTGACATTACAAGCACATAACACCATGTCCAATTCTTGAATATACTTTTGTGTTGTTTTTGTTTTGTTTTGTTTTTTGGTACCAGGGATCGAACTCGGGTCCTTGCACTTATGAGTCGAATATACTTTTTTAAAACACTTAATTATACATCTGAAGGTGTATTCCATAATATCTCAAAGATATTATGTACCAAATTCTATCTCAATAAAGTTATGCTTTTATAAATCTATTCCTGGCTGGGCATGGTGGTATAACCCTATAATCCCAGCACTTGTGTGTTGAGGCAAGATTACCAGAGTTCAAGGCCAGCCTGAACTATATAGGGAGATCTTGTCTCAAAAAAAAAAATCTATTCCTGATAGTTTAAAAAGCTAAAGTGAAAAAAGAACTTCAGGGCCAGGGATTTAGCTCACTGGTTCCACCACCTGCCTTGCAAGCACAAGGTCCCGAGTTCAATTCCCGGTACCAAAAAAAAAAAAAACTTTAACATCCTGGCAGAGTTAACTCTCCAACCCACTAAGTCCCTTGTCATCCTACTCTTATTATACTCCCAAACAGCAGGGATGATTTTTATGATTGCAATGCTAATCTGCCACACTATAATTAATGAGACTTACTTCTTTAGCTTGAGAAACCCTGCCTCAAGCCTATGGAGGTTTATTGAGATATTTGTTGGCATGTTTGTTTTTTTAAGTGAATTGTTAAGTAGTCTTTAATGACATTAATCCTTTTATGACTGTCTTTTTAAAAAATTTGTAAGTACAACTTATTTTCTCAAGGTGTTTTCAATTTACTTAAATAATAAATAGTTCATTCATGTCTCAACTGGTCATTAACATGTGAATTAAACATAAACAAAACTTAAAAATTCACCACAGAATTCCCTTTATTCATGAAAACGCTGTTTCTAACTTTATTATCGGTCACCAAAATGGGGTACAACTTAAAAGTCCAATATTAGAAATGATTAAATTAGGGTATATCTTCCAAATGGAAAAAAACTTTTGGAGGAATATGGAATAATGTGGGAAAATACTAGTGAAATTACCATAAATAGCCCAAGAAGAAACAAAAACAATAAAAAAAGAAAAAATAGTCTAAGAAGATGCAAAATATTATCTCAATTTTATCAAATACATGTATAAGTAGAGAAAAAACTAGAAAGAAATGCTCAAAATATTAATAAAAATAGAATTCTAGGGCCAGGGATTTGGCTCAGTGGTTTAGCTGCCTGCCTCGAAAGTGCAAGGTCATGAGTTCAATCCCTGGTACAAAAAAAAAAAAAAAGAATTCTAGGCTTAGTAAACTTTAGGCTATGAACCTATAGTACTTTGAGTTAATTTTTAAGTTTGTTTGAACAGAAAAACATATGTGCATATCATAAAAACTTAACAGGTACAAATGAGTATGCAGTGAAATGATTCTCTTTTCCATGACTGCCCTCTTAGTTATTTCCCCATCCTGAGACAGAGCTATGGGTGTCTTGAGTGCTTGTGGAGACCTAAAATACACACATGAGCATGGATGGCCTCCTGCCACCGCTGGGCTGGGATAAATTCCTGGCTGAGCAGTTGCCCCTGGACAGAACAGACCAAAGATCATCCCTTCTAGTTACTTGTCCTCCCCACAGATTTGTTCTAAAGGATCCTAATATTTGCCTTCCACAGTACAAGGCATTCCCTGATATTTTGGGACTGCTTTGATTCTATAAATTTTCTGCAGTTTGCTCCCTAACACCAAAACTCCTTCAACTGGAATAGAGCCCATCATTCACCAGTGAAGATAAAAGGCTAAAAATGTCTACACCACTTACACCACTTTGGGTGTGCTCGGTGTTGCAAACATGTCTCACTACAGGACAAGACTGGTCATGATCTAGCCCCCTGCACAGAGGTCAAGCAGCTATTGTCTGCCTCAAACCCTGTCCCTCTGGCCCAGTGTTTCCAAAACTTCAGTCATTCACGTGCCAACTGCAGGACCTTTGCTTATCCATCTAGTCTTTTTTTGGTACCGGGATCAAACTCAGGACCTTGCGCTTGCAAAGCAGGCAGCAGAACCACTGAGCTAAATCGCCTCCCTCCATCTAGTCTATTAGGTTTTTTTTTCTTTAAATTAACTCAATCTTTCCTCTTAAATGTATTTTAAAAGGGAAATTTTATATTCCACAGTAGTTTTTAAGTTTACATTTGAATACAACTCTTAACATTTAAAAATGTGCCCGTGGGCCGGGGATTTAGCTTAGTGGTTCCGCAACCTGCCTCGAAAGCACAAGGTCCTGAGTTTGATCCTCTCTGTACGGACAAGAAAAAATAAAATTAAGGCCAGGGATTTAGCTCAGTGGTTCCGCCACCTGCCTTGCAACCACAAGGACCTGAGTTCGATCCCTGGTACAAAAAAAAAAAAAAATTAAACTAAAAAATAAAAATGTGTCCATGTCCCCGGTGGTTGTGTTTGAAATATTCAACAGCCCAGAGAGGCAGAGTCAGCAAGAATGAGTGTCAACTAAAATCACCTCTTCTAGGGCCAGGGATTTAACTCAGTGGCTCTGCCACCTGCCTCACAAGCATAAAGTCCTGAGTTCAAACCCCAGTACCAAAAATAAAAAAAAAATTTTTTTAAATCACCCTGTGTATCACCAATGGTGCCCTTCCCTTATTTTAGGAGCTTTGTTGGAATCCACACCAGCTTGTTTTCTTTTCTTTCTTATTCTTTTTTTTTAAATCTAAGTTAATCTTCTGAAAATACAAATCTGATGTGACTTTCGCAATCAAAAATTTTCAATGCCTACTGCCCCATTACCTACAGAAAAAAGTCCAAACTCCTTAATTTGACATTCAAAGCCACTGCAATATGACTACAGCTGATTTATTGAACATTTATTAAACATTTTTCCAGCTTTATCCTCCACTATTCCCTGTAACAAATTTCATATCCCAGGCACACTTAAATCTCATAACTTTATCTACTCTTTCTATCTCTGTTCCCTTGCTCATACTGTTCTTTTCCTCCCTATTACAACACCTTCCCACACTTGGCCACTTCCACCTGTCAAAATTCTACACAAGATTCAAGACTCATCTCAAATGCTTTCTCCACCTTGAAGTCATCCCATCCCTCATCCCACGTCCTTCTGGACCAGAAATAGTGTCTCCCTTCTATATTTCCCCATAGTCTTCGGCCATTTAGAGTATTAAAATGTATTCATGAGTCTTCAGGCCTGCCTTCACTCTCTTGCAAAATGAGTACATTCCTAAAAGTGATCCTGCCTCACCTACCTCTCCTCCCCACCCACTGTCTAGCCCAATCCCTTGCATCACTTAATAATGTTTCTTAATTCCAGTATCAAGCTGTCTCCTAGCAACACTTCTACCTAACCTACAAACACTCCTATTTTAAAAAATGCAAATCATTCCCAGGAACATACATGTATAGGTCGTCATTTGTCCAGAGACAACTGCATTGGAAAGGTTTCTAAATCCTTGACCTTGCAGGCCACTTTGATGTCTTGTTCCACTGGGTCATATCTGGGAGCCTGGATGAATTGCTTCAAAAAACATGGAAAGGAAAGCATGGGGAATTTAAAGATGAATAAATCTTATCTATGCCAACAAGTTGCAACTAGCACTCTGTGTAAAGATGCCAAGAAGTGTGAGTCAAACATGAAAACAAGAGGAAAACATTTCCAGATGCTTGGGCCCAGGGAAACAGCACTGTTATTCTGTCTTCATCTGTGATATAGCTGGGAAGGCCATAAAGTTCTTTGCATATTTATTTCTTGGGCTTTCAGCTATGATAGACTTTTGCACTTTGTGCTTTTCTTCTCAGTTTAAAACTATAAAATTCAACTCTAACTGGACCTCAATAAAATGCCATGGCATTTATTCAGAACTTCTTAGATGTGCACCTCTCTTGCAGTGGGATATAATCCAAAAACTGATGGGAAGAACAACATAAGCAAAACCACCTTCCTTCTTTAACATGGCCAAACTCTTTGAAGAGGATCTCCAGGTAGACAACTGATGAGTTTTATCTCCCCAAGGATTCTGTTGTCTTGGTTCCTGCAGCTACCACCAATGCCAGTGGCATCCAAGGTTGTCTTGCTCTTCCTTTAAGGACCTGATTTATGCATATTCAAGAAACATTTCCTTACTCCTTAGCACAATTTAGACAGAACCAAATTTTTTAAAAAACTATAAAATTAAATATAGAAAATATAAGGGACAGTTCAGTTTAGCTTATTTTAACCTGGCCCATCTAGGAAATATTTAGCAGTGACTTCAGGCATTTCTGATTGTCACAGCTGGGAGGTGCTGCTAGCCCAGAGAGTAGAGCTCTCTAGTCATTCCTGCTATAGCTTCAGTACAGACACTGCTGACCCTCCTTCAATGACCAGAAAAGCCCCCAGCAGCAAAGTGTTGTCTGGTCAAAAATGTCAGTAGTGATGAAATTGAGAATCCCTCATTGGGTCTTTTGATTTCTCACTCTAGGTGGCCACTTTCTCTCTGAGTTCCAGCCCTCCCTTATTCTAATCATGATCTAAGATCACTGTACTTTGACTCCAAAAGGCTGGGATCTCTTCTTTCCTGGCTCTGAACCTGTGCCTACACGGAGAGTGTCATAAAAAGACCTCTTCTTCCAGTCTCCCCTCATCTTCTTCATATCTCTGTGGTAAAGTCCAAGAGAAAGGGAAATCTCCAGTGTGTCACCCATCTACACTTCTCCCACCCAGCTCTGGACTGAGATCTCTTCCTCGTCGATGATACAATGAATTATTTCACCCTTGGGTATGACTTCACTCCTCACATACATAACTGTGGCTTTACTCTTTATTGAACAGCATCAGCATACATTATACAAACAGCCTCCATAGCATCCACAGAGCACTGATTCTCTCCATATGGCCAGAAACAAGTCATTCAGGTATAAGTAGTGTCCAATATTGACTTTCCTAACAGCTGAGGAAAAGTGTTCCAAATATTGTTATGGAGAGGGGGTCAGTCAGGCAACAAGTCCTGATGCTAGGCCTTGTGCTCAGAGCCAGAGACAGCATAAAGAGCAAGAGAGATAAGAATGATACAAATGCATCAATAAATGAGCAGCTGTAGTGAGCTATGTGCCAGGCATGCTGCCATCTGCTTCGTGTACATAATCGCAAATGACTATAATAATCATCCCATGTGTTGGCTACCTTAAGTGGGGAAAATTAATTAGATTGGCAATGTCAGACAACTTTCCCATGGTTGTCTTTGGTTTCAGAGGTAAGATTCAAATCCAAATCAGTTTTCTCTTGGGATTTGTCAAGAAGAATTTCTGAGCCCAAGCACCACATTCTCTTCTGCCCCTCTCCTCCTGGTAGCACAAATTTCATATCCCTTCAGAAGCAGAGATAGGAAAGAAAGTGAGAGTAGGAGAGAGGGGCTGACTCATGCTTCTTACTCCTCCAGAAAGGCATTTGTTCATTTGCATTGAGCACAAGCTTATTTTTTGCAGGGAGAGATTAGAGACTGTCTCCCACATGGACCCACATCTGCCACCCTGCCACAGGCAGAGTAAAATGCTCTGCTGAAGATCAGAAGATAAAAAATTTAAATGTATTTAAATTATGACCAAATGTAGACAAGACATTAAAATGTCAGACAAGTGGGGAAAAACTAAAGAACATGGCACTGAATCCATCAGCAAATAAACCTATTATATGCAACCAGGAAGGATCTGCAAAACTCCATTTTCACAAGTGCTGTACTAATGGCCTGTCTGTGGTACAGGGAGCGTGGAGCCCATGGGTGCTGGCCCTGTTTTAAATCCTGACAGTATCAGTCACAAGTGCTCAGCCCTGTCGTCTGGGCCCATCAGAGATGGTACAGCTGCTCCCCGTAATTGGGCAAATGCCTCTTCAACTCTAGACAAGATTATAATTGAATAGAGATGAAGAAGCAAGCCAAAGTCAAAGAGCTGATGACTTTATATTCACTTCAGACGCCATTTTGTAGTCATTAGGACAATCCATGTAGATTAGAAAAACTGATGGATTAGTCTTGTGACCTCAGTTTAAAAGATGCAGTTAGGAGCCGGGGATTTAGCTCAATGGTTCTGCCACCAGCCTCACAAGCGCAAGTCCTGAGTTCGATCCCTAGTACCAAAAAAAAAAAAAAAAAACCCAAAAAAATAAAATAAAATAAAAGATACAGTTAGATATTAGCTCATAATTTTAATTTGAGAACCACAAGGACTCTTAAACAAATATTTAAACTAGTCCTGAAATATTTCAGAGAAAATAAAGGTGACCTTATAAATTTAATTTATTAAATATACAAGAGCTATCTCAGTGTTTTTGAAAGGTTTTTCTTGTTAGGTCATAAATCTGCCTTGTTAGACATTCAAAGCACTTAATAAAATTAAATATGTTATATGTATAAATGCAATTTAAAATGTTTAAAGGAATATAATTAAATTTGTGAGACAGATTTCTAGGGGAATTTAATCTGTTGAAATTGAATTACTCTAACATTAATCTGAGAACAACTAAAGGTGATTCTTGTTTCGCTAGTTTTATAAAAAGCCTGGCAAGATTCCTGAATTTAACATAAAGGCTTAAAGACCAGTTTTAATATTTGTAACTTAAAATATAACAAAGCCCAGCCAGGTGTGATGGTGCATGCCTATAATCCCAGTGCTCTAGGAGACTGAAGCAGGAGGATTGCAAGTTCAAGCCCAGTCTGGGCAGCTCAGTGACATGCTATCTCAAAAAGTAGGGAGGACTGCAGTTGTAGCTCAGTATGGAGGCCCTCAATTCAAATCCCAGTACAGCTCCTCTTCTGCCACCCCCATATACATATATATCACAAAATCCCTATAAATAGTATTTCCAAATAAAAAATTTCTCTTTAAGGGCTGGGGGTTTAGCTCAGTTGTTCTGCCACCTGCCTCGCAAGCGGAAGATCCTGAGTTCAATCCCTGGTACCAAAAAAAAAAAAAAAAGAAGAACTAAGAAACTTCAGGGCCAGGGATTTAGCTCAGTGGTTCCCACACCTGCCGTGCAAGCACAAGGTCCCGAGTTCAATCCCTGGTACTAAAAAGAAAAAGAACTAAAAAACTTCAGGTGACATGTCATTGATTAGGATTGCTTCTCAGACTTTCTCAAGGACACCAAAAGGGTAAGAAGTGGCTCATTGCAAACACACATTACTTTGACATTGTAGACATTAGCTTTTGTTTTGTTTTGCCTTGATTTTCAAGGAGGGTAAGAGTTCTGGGGATCAAACCCAAGGCCTCATACTGCTCTACTCTGAGCTACACTGTTATGGTTTATATGTAGATGTCCCCCAAGAGCCTCAAATGTCAGAGTCTGGGCTTTGGAGGTGATTGGATCACTGATCCACTGATGACTTTATAGCTAACTGAGCTATTAGAAGGTGGGGCCTGGCTGGAAGAGGCTGGTCACTGGGGGGTGACCTGGAAGGGTCCATCTCCATCCACAGTTCCTCCCTTCTCTCTCTGCTTCCTGTCCACCATGCCGTGAGTAGCTCACCTCTGCAAGCCCTTCTGACTATGGACTGAAATATGAGCAAAATGAACTTCTCCTTTAAGTTGTGGGCGTCAGGCATTGTGTCTCAGCAATGAGAAAAGTGAAAGGTAACACTCCCAGTCTATTGAGATATTCTCTTTGAAAGTAAATTGTGTACTGCATTCCACGATACTGTTTTGTTTTGTTTTTCCTGACACTGAGAATTGAACCCAGGACCTTCACACTGAGCTACATCTCCATCCTTTTTTACTTTTCTTTCTTTTCTTTTTTTTTGTACCAGGGTTTGAACTCAGGACCTTGAGCAGGCATGGCACCACTGAGCTAAATCCCTGGCCCCTCTTTTCTTTTCTTTTTCTTTCTATTTTTTTTTTGTACTGGGAATCGAACTCAGGGACTCATGCTTGCCAGGTAGACATTGCACTGCTGACCTTCATTCTTAGCTATTTTCTTATTTTGAGAAGGGTCATTCAGTTGCCCAGGCTGGGCTGGAACTTGTCCTCCTGCCTCAGTCTCCCAGAGTGCTGGAATTACAAGTGTGGGCCACCATGCCCAGCATATTTTTTTAAAATATGAAAATATTTTCCCTGAAAACCTTCCAAGATGATATGCCACGCTTATCCTGTGGTTTCATATACCTCTGGCATTCTAGTACCCCTCCAGAGTCCGAGTATTCTTTGGAAAAAAGCAAAAGTTTTCTCCAGCACCCAACTCTACTTGAGAATATAATCCTATGAGGAAGCAATAATGGATCCCCTCTACCCTTACCACCTGCCCCTCTGTTCCACTCTGGAGAAGCTGCCCTTCCCAGATGATCTTGAACCTTGGAGATCTCAGATCTCTTTTTTAGGTAAACATGGATTTAATCATAAGCTATCTCCCCAACTCCATCCCAGCCTCTGTCTTAGAATCCTGCACAGGAATGTGAGCTTCCCTGGCCTGGACTGGAAACCACCTGTGCTGGCTTTTAGGATGTTGTTTCTCAGCTCCAAGCCCACACTTCTGTAAATTGCTTTATGCAGTCGTGCCTGGGCTTGCAAACAATTTCTTCGCTTTTGCCTACTTGCTCCTACAATGGGTTCTGCTGTTACGGAGAGACAGAGACTGAAGCAGGAGTTATTTCATGCCCCAGCTTTTATCAACATGCCCAGGACAAGTCTCCTTTCATGCCCTCCATGGTTTCCCACCAGCAGACATGTCTCCCCCTGAGATCTACAGTCCAGCTCCAAGACAACCAGCTGCCCAGACTTAGCTTCCGATCATCCCAGCCTCCTGCTTTTGTTCCTGCAGTCCCAGGGGGCAGTAGTTGCTTCCTGTAGTTATGATCTCTGTTCGTACTATGTTCTCTTTTTCTCCTCCAGCCATCCAATGACTGTTCCCTGCATTATATTCTGTCATAATAGCTAAAAGAGTTCAGTTCACCTGTTTGGTGACTGGGACATTAGACTCCACTCCCTGTTACCCATTCTCCTTGCCCCCCCATTTACCAGGTCTTGATCCAGCATGGCAAGGTGGAAGGAAGAAAAGTCCCAGGCTCAGAGAGTACATTGACTATGCTTTCTGGACTACCACCAGCCCCAGTGAATGGCTTGGTACCCCATTATGTGTCTCTATACTCCAGGACAGAAGTACTTTATGTATATTTCTAGGACATACAAGAAAATTGTCATTCAAATACCTATATCTTCTATTTAGAAGAATCCCTTCTATTTAGAAGTCATCCTGAAGAGCTAGGGATGTAGCTCCATGGTAGAGCAATTGTCTGGTATGTATGAGGCCCTGAGTTCAATACTCGGCAACAGAGAAAAAGGATACAAAAAATAGTTTTCTGTGAGTCTGGAACTTATATTGTAATAGTGATTCTGTTCTTCCTACCCTATGTTTATACCTCATGTGAACCCCCCAGCCCTTCTGTGAGGGAGGGAAGTGGATGCATCAGCTCCATTTATCAGAGAGAATCTACAAGGAGGCTTCCTTTCCTGTCTGTGCTCTCCTGGGCCAACTAGTGGCAGAAGTAAAGTATTTATTCTCTGTTTTGCCCATAGGATGTGCAAAATATGATATTTTATTAATTGTCTATTGCTGTGTAACAAATACCACAAATTTAGTGCCTTAAAACAACACCCATTTATTAGCTCACAGCTCAGAAGCAGGTCGGATGTGCAGTATTGCTGACATCTCTACTTTGGGTATCACAGGGATAACATCAAAGTATTAGCTGGGGTAACTCTGAGGAAAATCCCTTTCCAAGATCATAGGTAGAATTCAGTTTCTCAAGGTTGGGGACCTGTGGTCCCTGTTTCATAGCTGTCTGTCGGCCAGGGGCTGGCCCCAGTTCCTACAGGCTGCCCTCTGAGAACACATTCCTTCAGCCTCTTCATCTTCAAGCTAGCAACACTCCCTGAGCCAATCATTTCTGAAACAGGATTGGGGAAAGGGCAGCTTTATGATACAAGTGCAATTTTGGAGCGACTATTATGAAAGAACAAAAAAGTGCTCTCTGGGTAGTCAGAATGATTCAGGCTCCAAAAGCATCACATGATTTATAAGGAGTAATTTGCCAGCCTTGGAAAATTTCTTCTTCAAGAAAGAAAAAATGTTGAGGATTTATATATACATATATAACTAATGCCAAAAAGTATGTGACATCATCATCAATTTAAAAGCACGAATTGAAAATTGTTTAAAAGAATCCTATTGATTGACCAGGGCAGATATATACAACATGCAGAGAATGAAATGCTACTGTCTGCATTTGGAGGGAAATAGCTTCAAACTCATCAATAGTTTTATGTAGCCTTCATCATATACCCAGAGAACCACTCTCACGTGTTACAGCAAGTCATAAAGTGATAAACAACAGAAATGCACACCTTTATGTGTCATGGACTTAGCTATTCCTGCCTAGGTGCCAACATCAAATTGAGAACCATTAAAATTTATTAGAGCAGCTGGGAGTGGTGGAGCATGGCTATAACCCCAACTCTTGGGAGGCTCACGCAGGAAGAATGAGTTCAAGGCCAGCCAGAACTTAATGAGACGATATTTTTAAATTTTATTAGAGCCAATAGCCAAGGAAGAAATTGAGAACATTTTCAGAGAATTATCTAATAAGTGGGCTTTGGCACCAAGCAGTCATGGTGCCCATATTCTCACATTTTCAGGGAACAACTATTTTCAGTGTAATATAAAATGTTCCAGAATATAAAAAAGAGAAGAACTATGCAATTTGTTTTATGAGGCTAACATAACTGATAGCAAACCCTGACATGACCTAGCACAGAAAAGGGGGGGGGCGAGAATAGGAAAGAAAAAGAAAGATATAAAAACGTTTCATCCACAGAGCCTTTGGCATAACTTAACCAGATCGATCTAGCATTCAGGTGCCCTCCAACTGAGAAATTCCACCACTGAGCACACATCCTGAGGATATTCTGGCCAGTCTCTGGAGGGAAATGCCCACTACAGACCCTTGTAGCATGGCAACAGCAGGGAGCTGACGTCCTAATCCTGTAGCACTGGGAAAGTGAATGGGTAAAACATGGTACAAGCACAGAATTTTACAGTACATAGAAACAATGATGAGTTGAACACACTTACAGTAGCATCAATTATTTTAAAACATGGTGTCTAATGAAAAAAAGAAGCAAGAAATGAGGTGATATTGCTATAATTTGGATCTTAAATGTCCCTAAAGGTCCATGTGTTGAAGGTTCCCAGCTTGGCGCCACTGGGAAGTGGTAGAACCTTAAGAGGTGGGCCTAGTGGGAGATCTTAGTCTTGGGGGGCTGCCTTTGAAGGGGTATTGGGACCCCAACACTTTCCTCTTCCTTTGTTTTTATTGGTACTGGAGATCAAACCCAGGGGTGCTCTTCCACTGAGCTACATCCCCAGCCTTTTTTATTTTTTATTTTGAGATAGGGTCTTTCTAAGCTGCCTAGGACACAAACTTGCAATCCTCCTTCCCCAGCCTTCTTCAGTGCTGGGATTACAGGTGTGACCACCACCATGCCTGGCTCTCTTCTCTCTTTCCTTTCATAGCCATGAGGCAAACAGTTTGCTCCACAAGGCACCCCATGCCATGATGTGCCAACAGGTCATGGAATAAAACCTCTAAAACTATGAGCCAAAATAGCCTTCTTCTTATTTATATGTTGATTATTTCAGGAATTTGTTACAGTAACTAACACAAATATAAAATATAACATCATCTAAATGAAAAAATAAATTAATCAACAATATACGTTTTTTTCAAAAATACATTAAAATAGAAATAACCACATACATAGAAAGTTTGCTGACTGGGCATAATGAGACCAGAACATAGGATAAGGGAATGTATTACTTAATGCAGAGTGGGCCAGGGATTTAGCTCAGTGGTGCCACCACCTTCCTCACAAGTGTAAGGTTCCAAGTTCTATTCCCAGTACCGAAAAAAGAAAAAAGAAAAGCATAATGTACTTAATGCAGAGCTTTAGTCTCATGCCTTTTTTTTTTTTCTCTGAGTCAGGTCTGGCTTTGTAGTTCAGTCTGACCCTGAACTCACTATGTACCCCAGGCTGGTCTTGAACTGGCAGTGATCCTCCTGCCTCAGCCTCCCAAGTTGCTAGGGTTACAAGCGTGCATCACCACACCCAGCTCTAGTCTCATTCCAATAGACCCTAGTGCCTTTAGACTTTTTGGGTCCTGCATCCATTAAAAAATTATTTCAAAACAATATTTTAAAACTGTGTTGGTATAAAGACAAATATATTAATATCATGTATTAAGTATCTTTGACCTTAATATATATTTTTACTTTTGGCTTTAAAAAAACTGAGTCATTTTCATGGGTCCCTAAAAGTATTGTGTGCCTCAAGTCACTGTGCTTTCTGCTCCTAATAGGTGAATTGAGTCCAACTAAATGAATGAGTGAATTAGAGGGGCACCTTGCATGAACCAGTGATAATCATGTTCCATGAACTGAGGAGTATGATTTGTTCAGTCCTCCGTGTCTGAGGTTCAAAAACTCTTCCAAAAGCAGCAATCCCTCAGGCATGCTGGAGAAGGCTTGTGCTCTAGGCTATTCCTAAGGCTTGCAGGGAGAAGGAAGATTCTCCAACTAACTGCCTCATTGGATAAATGCTGAGTTAAACAATGCTTAGCATGTTTTCTTATGACCTGTCAGATCCTTCGCTAGTACATTCTGTAATGTAAATTCTGAGTCTTCAGATAGGAAGAGTGGGGGAGCTGCTCTGTGGAGTTCCCAAAGCAATTTTACAATGGAGTCCTTCTGCTTCAGTGGTGCAGGCATCAGGAACTGAGAACAAAGAAGCCAAACAGGAATCAGTTATGAAGTCTGAGCCCAAGCCCCGGTCTGCCGTGACTGCCCCAGCAAAGTGGTCCCACCCCACAGGCAGGAACCGGTAAAGCCAAAGAAGAAGGATATGAGTAATCACTGGAAAGCACTGTAACCAGGCTGAAAACCAGGGCTATCTGTGGGCATAGCTTGATTTGTAATTTCAGAATGCTTAGACGTGTAGTATGGGAGTTTCCATGTGTACTTATGCTCTAGGCCCCTAAAATATGAGCAGTCCTGGCCTGATGGTTCTTGGAAGAATGATCCTCTTGCTATTATATCACGCCAGATGTGCCAGGGGGTAATCAAAATCACGGTCACCCAGCCTGTCCAGACCCCTTTCCAGATTGCCAGTCAGTTCCAAGATGCCCAGCCAGTGCAGGTTTGGGTATCCACTGCCTCACGGACTGGGAACCGTCACAATGTATGATAACTGATTCCTCAGCCCAAAAGTTCCTTCTCTTTTCCATCCCAGTCCATGGCCCCAATTTGAGAGAAATACACACACACACACACACTCACCCAGGTTGCCATCCTAAATCCAGTCTTTTAGAAAATCTAGGTCTTGTTTGAGTAAAGGTGCTCTAGAGTTGCCAGAAGGGAATCAGAATCTCTTTAAACACTTTCACCTCAGGAACTTGTGGTGTTTATTCTCTATCTGTCCCATCAAAGTGAAGCATGTCCTTTTCTGCTCTGCTGTGTCCCAGGAGGCTGAGTCCTGGGGACTCCCCCACTGGGCTCCCCTGTGACCAGGCCTACAGCTTTAGGAGAAAGTCCAGGGAGGAGCAGACAAGGAGAGGAGGCCCACACACCAGCCAGGCCATTGAGGGGCCCGTGGGATATGGCTTTCACAGTGTAGGCACCTCAGTATCAACACTAGAAGTACTACAATGAGGACTGGTCTCTGTCTAACACAGTGGCTTCAGGGAAGACCAGACCTTTACCCCTACCCATTTAGGAATCCTTGAAGAGAGATGGAATTATGCAGATTGAGCTTGAAACAATTCACACTGGTTTGGATTCTTGATGTTTCACACAGGGTTTTATTTGAGGCTGAATAATCCATCCTTGGGAAATATACTAACATCAGGCCCTTGTATGACTATTTTACTGAGGTCATAGTCCCAGCCCATTCTCTCCTGTATTGCTTCCTCCATAGGGCTGAGCATTTCCAACTGAGTCATCTAGGCAAGAGGTTGTCTAGGGCAAGGGGCCCAAAGACAGAAGTGAGGAAGAAATTCTCCCTTCTCTCCAGGGCTGGGGACAGTTGACACAAACACTGAAACATCTAGAACATTCCAGGAGGAAGTGAGCAGCAGTCTGGTGAAAGGAGACTGGGGCTTGGTGGGGCCTTGGACTTAGTAAAGAACCTGAGCACTGGTCTGATCTTTCTCTGTATTGTGGATCCTTTCCATCATCCTCAAATCTTTGGGAAACACACCTTTAAAATGATAGGTACAGAAAACTAAGAGACAGGAATGTAAACTGTGTCCCCTTCACACACACTGGTGGCAACACCGTTAGTAAGCAATAGAGGACCACCTCACACAACAGAGAAAGATCCCATGAGGGTAGGCACAGACAAGGCCAGAGCAAACGGGCCAGGAGAGAAGACATATGAAGTACATCTTGGAGATTGTTCAATAAGGGACAGCCCGAGAGAGACTAATTTCCAGTAACAATAATTTGAGTTAATGGATGCATATGAGTCCATTTTCTGTTGCCATAACAAATTACCTAAAGGAGTAATGTAAAAGGAAACAGATTTGCTTAGCTCACAATATTGGAGGCTAGAAGTCCAAGATAGGCAAACCTATTTGTCTAGCCTCATGGCAGAGGACATCATGAATGGAGCAGATGTGAGAGGAAGCGATCAGATGGCAAGATTGGAAGCCAGAGAGCAACTCGGAAGTCAGACTCCTTTTTTCCCCCATAACAATGCACTCTCAAGGAACCTAACCAGGGTCCCAGGATATCCACCTTCATCTCTTCTGAGTGCAGTACCCCCTGTGACATAACTACCTCCCACTAGACCCCATCTCTTAAAGGTTCCACCACTTCAACACCAGTGTGCTGGGGATTAATTCTCCAACACATGAACCCTTCCGGAGACAAGTCACATCTAAACTATAGCAGGTAGGATACAGCAACTCAGGTCACTGAAAAAGAGACACGTTAGTTATATATAATCTTGAGGTGATTTTTTTCTTTTGGTACCAGGGATCGAACTCAGGGCCTTGCGCTTGCGAGGCAGGCATTGGAACCACTGAGCTAAATCCCTGGCCCTTTGAGGAGATTAATTTGAGAAGTTCAACTTCAAAAGCATCATCGTAAATCATGTATGATTAGCTTTCATCCATGGCTTGCATAGTGCAATTCTAAAATGAATAGGTGTGCATTTAAAAATTCTGTTCCTATATTTTAAAAATGGACAAATTTATACTCCCAAAAGGCACTGTGACTTGAAGCTATAAATAGGATACAATCCTTTCAATAGATATCTCCCTAAACTTCTCATGTTCTCAAGACACTAAAATAGTCAAATGTGATTGTGTGGTACTTGATCAATGACTTTTGCTCATAATACTTTGTTAACGTGCATCCAGGGCAACTGTTAATGACAGAGTCATGAATCATAAACCCACATGGAGCACTGGGCAAAGGTTAATTATATCCAGTAATAAAAGTGAGAAATAGCCAGTTTTCTGATTTGGGAAGCTATTTTTGTAGCAAGTACAGCCTCAGACTACAGTGTGACATATTCAGGCCAGAGCTCTCAGTGTATAACCAAGAGGAAGAAAATCCAATCCCAGAGAAAATATTTCCACTACATGAACTCAAGGAGGGCTTCATGTGCAAAGCCAGTCCAGGTGGGAAACAAGACTCAGGGACAAATGCACCACGCAAGACAATTGGTTAGGTGGTTCCCAGCAAGTCACTTTGCCTCTCTAGAATTCAGAATAAATGTTAAGCTTTTTTCTAGCTCCAAACTTCTCTTTGTAATGGATGCAGAGTTCATTCAATACTTGAGAACCCAAAAAGCCAACCTGGAAGTTGTAGATTCTGATTTAAGCCTGTGATCAGCAGTTCTGATGGTTGGTGTTTATCTGAGATTGTTAGACATACCAATGCTTTGTTCCCTAGTCCTGGTGATTCTGATTTCATAGTTCTGAACTGGTATATATCACAAGTTCCCATGTAATTCTGGTGTGCTCCAGAATTTAAAAACCACTTGTTCTAAGTCATCAGAAATGATAACCATTTATTGGAAAGGATTGAAAAGAGAGGCAACATATGTTAAGTATTTTCTCTATGCCATAAATTTCATTTCATCTTTATAACAGTTTTTGCTTCAGAAAGAAAGGAAATCTTTTATTAGAAGGAGAAATCAACTAGAGCTGAAAATAAGGCAATGAAGAATTCTATATAGTCCCATAACTGATTTTCCTCATTGACTCTTGCTCAACTAAATAATTAAGCTAATTGTTTGCATCATTTTTTCAGTACTGAGGATTGAGCCCAAAGCCTTCACACTGAGCTATATCCTCAGGCCTTTATTAATTTTTTTATTTTGACACAGGGTCTTGCTAAGCCACTGTGTTGCCCAGGCTGGGCTTGAACTTGTGATCATCCTGTCTCAGCCTCCCAGAGGCTGAGATCACAGGTGTGCACCACCACACCAAGCTTGTTGGCATTTCTTTGCATATTTTCTTTCTTCTTGGGTGGTACTCCTTAGGAGACATTGGTTAGATTCAAATTGGGGCCCTTTTTCCACAATTATGCAAATTATGATATTTTTATTGAGGCAAGTTTTGAAGTAGGGTTATATATAAAGGAAAAATAAATTTCATAAAGTCAACTATTTGCATAAATATAGAATGCCAGCTTTATAAGTAAGCTAATTAAAATAAAAAATCAACAACATGAATTAAGACTTTTCATGCTTAAATAAAATGTGCCAAGCCATAATTCCATTGTACCATCCGTTTTATGTGTGCTAACCAACTTGCCAAAGATTTACTTAGCAGCAATTGAAAATTAAAAGCTGTACTGTATGTAAAGTCTTGATTAAATGATGTCTGGAGTTTTCATCTTAGATGTGTCAAATGCAAGATTTACTGGTCAGCTTTCTCTTGCCAGAACAAAATACCCAACATACACCACTTTAAGAAGAAAAGGTCACAGCACCATGACCCAGCCAGACATATCCAGAAGTGTGCTTTACTAATCTTCTAGGCATCTCTCAAACTCATCCACTTAACTAGTCAAGGTAAACCATCACACAGGGGAAGACTTCTTTTACAAGTTTAAAATTCCAGGTTTCAAGCCTGATGTGTAATCCCAGCACTCAGGAGGCTGAGGCAGGAGGATCATTATGAGTTCAAGGCCAACCTGGGCTTTATAGTGAGACCTTGTCTCAAAAAAACAAAAGTAAATAAATAAATAAAATTCCAAGTGTCTAGGACACATTATCCATTTATTTTAAAGTACAGATTTCCATTCTTACTTGTGCTGAGAGAAATTATCATTACTAGGAAATTTTTAGAAAATGCAATGTTTTCAACAGTCTATTCTACTTTTCCCAGATTATTTACTCAAATACTTCTGTTCTACTGAGGTTTCATGGGGGGGGGGTTTACTTTATTTTATTTGTGATACTGAAGATTGAACCCAGGGCCTTCACTCTGAGATACATCCCCAGCCCTTTTTTATTTTTTATTTTGAGACAGGGTCTTGTTAAATTACTAAGTTGCCCAAGTCAGGTTTGAATATAGGATCCTCCTGCCTCAGCCCTAGAGTGCTGGGAGGAAAGATGTCCATCACCATGACCAGCCTCCAGGTTCTTTATTCTTAGTAATAAGATATTGTACTGTCAAGAAATCCTCCAAGTTAGCATTTGGTAAAGCATTTACATGCTACTGTTAGCTATACAACAAAGAAGAGAAATTTATTAATAATTTGAAATATGAGAGTAAAAATAGAATTTGACACTTGGAAGGATAGGGTAAAGTGAATATAAATATATCCAATATATCAAATTTTATTTATTTTTGATATCCTTTCAGATCTGAAGTCATTTTTCTCAGAAACATAAAAATTGAATTATGGTTAGCTTAACTGACTTAGCCAAATTATTATATGTGATTATATTTAGATATTGACAAAATCTGTTAGGTAGGTGTTTTCAACATAAATATTATTCTTGTAAGTGGAATATTGCTGAGCATCTTCAGCTTTTGCTACAAGCAGGCAAAAATCTGCAAGAAAGAGAGATGGGAAAGAAGCATTTTGTAGCACCTGCTGTATACAGACCCTGTGCATAGAGTATGTCATTTAATCCTCTCAGAATCCCTGATAGGTGGGGTTATTGGGTCACTCGGCATTGAAGGAGGTGAGACTTAGAGAAGCCAGTGCGTGGCTCAAGTGGGAAATGATAGAGCTGGAATATGACACAGTTTATTGGGCTCCAGAGCCTGTTTTTCTTTTACATCACACAGATAACCATGGGAGGTCACCAACTGAAGGAGACCTGAAAGGAATGTCTGCTTTGTTCACTACACATACACATCATCTGGAGTATTGAGATGCCGTTAAGCAATCAACAGATACCAGTGAGTTCCTGCCATGAGATTCTATTTCTTCAACTCTCTAATACAAAAGTCTCCTGAGTGCAGGGCTATTCCTCCACCTGAAGAGGCTCAGCCAAATATCTTGGAATGATGTCTTCAAGGTAGCCCTACAAAACCAGAAACGGAAACCCTCACAAATCTCGCTCCTTCCAGCAGTCAGGTGTGGCATTCAGGAAGTGCCAGGGCTTCAACAATCCCAGTAACATGGTCCCAGAAAAATGACTTTAATTTTTCATTCTCCTGGTTGAAAATGCACTCTTGATTACAGAGTGGGCCCATGACAGACCTGACCGATCAAAGTAGCTTTTCCCCTGGACATGGTGAGTCAGTGGTCCAAAGTGAGGAATAACTCAGTGCAGACAGGTCTTTCTGCAGTTAAATGCATGGATATTGGAAAAAATAATTTCTCAGTGGGAAGTATGTGTCATTTGGGCTGCCAGCCACCATCTTTCCTACCATGGCCAGCTGAGAAAAGCCTGTCTGCAAAAGGAAACCAGAAATGAGAAATGGATGGAGAACAAGGGAGCTTGGGGATACCAGCCCAGGACCAGATCATGGAGCAGCTCCTCCTCCAGTCCTTCGAGCTACCCCAGGAGCAATCTCAATCACAGGAGCCAACCAACATATCTTCTGTGGGTTTTAAGCTAATTAGTTTTCTGTCCCTTGGAATTGATAGAGCTTTAATAAAACCACATGATTATCTTTGCCAGGAACTGAGAATTCCCTTGGGCTTCAACTATATCTTCAGTAACTCCTTGCCTGGCTTAGCTTTCAACTTCCTGTAATGAACCTCTGGAACTCAAATTATATTGCCACCCATGTATCTATCTCTTTATTCATGAAGAAATAAATCACCCTGAAGAAACAATGTTCTGGTTAAAACATTCAGGGCTAGTAATTAAATATACAAAGGGATAGTGTGGTGGTTTAACCAGTGGTCAACTTGGAAGGCCCAGTTTAACCAAGTCAGCACAGTTCTGGGCCTGGAAGACCCACCTGAGGACTATTTTCAATAGCATAAGAAGAGAACTGGAGGGGAAATTGATTTTCTTGGAGAAGCTTGCCATGGGTGGTTTTCCTGATGCAACTTGGCTGTTCTTTCATTGCAGGAGGAGCTCAAGTCCTCCCTGTCACTGGGAAAGGCTGCAGTTCTCTGTCAGGGGAGCTCTGATCTTTGCCATGAATGTCACTTCCTGGCTCAATTGTAGGTCCCTCAGCCTGGTGTCACAAATCCTTCACCCTGCTGGCACAGGCTTTCTAGCTTCCACCACTGGCCTTTGGGCCTTCTGGGTGCAGATTCTTGATTTAGATAAACATGAGACATTACCGTGGGCTCCATGCCTCTGGCTGAACTCGTGGAGGACACTGGCTTGGGCTCTAGGTCTTCAACTGGACTTGTGTGGCACATTGCTGTGGGATCCCAACCCTTGGCTGGATTTTTTGGGTCTCTAGTGCGCAGCTAGATCTCTTGCACTCCTCTGCATTTGACTTTTTGGGTGACTATCATTAAATAATCCTATAAATTATGTGTAATAAATCTATTTCCTTTGCAAACTCTGACTACAACAGATAGCAAGGCCATCCATACACCACACACAGGGATGATTGGCATAGGTGGCTAAGTCCCAGACATGGAATAACAAATGAGAGGCCTGCATGGTGCTGAGGTTGCTTGCATTTCAGTCTAGGATCTGTCTTTGTGGGACATCAACCTTATTATCTGGTTTTATTCCTAGGATGGTAACTTTTGGACTTGCCTTCACTGAACATACAGCCAGTCAGTGCTCACATTCCAGGGGTATTTTCACCCACTCAGATTTCTCAACAGCAGTATTATTATTGCAGACTGGACAGTCCTTTGCTTTGGTGGCTGTCCTACACAATGTAGGATGCTTGGCTAGCCTCCACCCACTAGGTACCAGTAATATCTCCCTCCCTTTGTGACAGTCAAAAATATCCCCAGAGTTGATCCCTGGTACCGAAAAAAAAAAAAATGAATATGGCCAAAAATGTCTCTAGGCATTGGCAAACATTGCCTGGGGAACACAATTGCCTCCAGTTGAAAACCACTGGTTTAGACAGATGATCGTGTTTGATTTTTGTTCTTTTTGGGTGGAAGGGGGATTGAACCAGGGCCTTCACAGTGAGTTATATTCCCGGGTCTTTTTTATTTTTGATTTTGAGACAAGTACTCATCAAGTCACTAAGTTGTTCAGGCTAGGCTTGAACTTGAACTCCTCCTGTCTCAGCCTCCTAGAGTGCTAGGATCACAGATGTGTGCCACCATGCCTGAGAAGCCATATGTCAAGTTTTCAAAATTAACTGATATAATTATCTTTTCTCCGGCTTTGTTTTCAGGTTGGTGGCCTAGATAAGTAATGGCAGTTCACTTCCCATAGAAGGGAAAGTCCCAATAGTGCCTACAGTGCAGTATCTAAATGCAAAGAACTACAACTAAGAATGTTTATGTATAGACTAGATTCAATGAGATAAATGTTCAGCCACTCACTGGAAGTTCTGTTTCCCCACAATACTGCTTTTCAGGTATCCAGATATATAAAGGATAAGATATCCAGATGTTTTGATCTTCAGAAGTTACCTTTATCTTCCACCATTGTCCACAAAAAAACATATGCTAGTCCACCATCTTTAGATTTCCAAACAATTACACCTGCTGCGCAAGTGCAAGGACCCGAGTTCAATCACTGGTACCAAAAAAAAAAAGTTCCCAAATAATTAAAAACATTTCTGTAGCAACTGTTGGATTTAGGTCATTATTTCACCTAAGTCTCAGGAAATCCATTTACACATGCACACACACACACATACTTATGCATAGACATCTTTCTAAGCCATCACTCCCATAATTCCTCTGATTAGACCAATCCATATTTCATAATTGCCTCAGTCACAATTATTAACTATAGCTATTAATAAAGACATCAATCAATAACTGATTCCAATGCCTAATTTTTCTCGGACACTAGCCCTGCCTGCTTCCATATTTATTCTGCACAGTCTAGCATTGAAGTCAGCTTTCAATATGAGTCATTCTTTATAAAGATTGCCAAATTCAGCAAATAAAAATGCAGGATACTCAGTTACACTTGAATTTCTGAGAAACAAGGAAGTATATCCCAAATCTCACTAAACTTCCTATGATGCACAAGACAGCCCCAGCAACCAAGAATTATACAGTCTATGTATTGCATGAGACTTTCTGCATTTATCTGGCAATCCTATCTCCATCCACTCTGTCTTGAGTCCTGCTGACTTGTAGAGTTTCTCTAGAATTCTCCCCCACCTATTCCTTCAACCACAAGGACATTCCCTTGTCCAGAGTTCCTTTGTGGACTACATGTGTGTCAGATTCTTGTCACTCAGTTTTCAGTACAAGTCAATCAGGAAACCAGAGAACAATTGGAATTTTAATGTAGATGCTGGAAGATTCTACAAACCAGTCAGAAAAGCAATTTACAGATTAGCAAAATCATAAAGTTATTCCTACCTCTGGGCTAGAGGGACTGAGGAAGAGGTGAGTTGAGCTACTGGTGCTCAGGATTTGGGGTCACCTGGCAGAATATGGAACTTAGAAACAAGCTGATCAAGTAGAAGCCAGAGTCAAGAAGGATGCTGTTCGTGGCCTGGTTCTTCTCATTAAGTTCCTGCCAGTGCCTCCCATCAGCCAAACCCAGCCAAAACTCAGCTAACAAGGGAATCTGAGACCTGCAGCCACAATAGCAGTTTGAGTTCATGGCCCTAAGCTCAGGTCTCTTCTCCTCATGTCAGGGTCTCATCTGTCGTGTGTGTGTGTGTGTGTGTGTGTGTGTTGTTTTGGCTTTGGGTTTGTTGTTGTTGTTGTTGTTGTTGTTTTCTTAAAACAACACAAATTTATTATCTTGCAGTTCTGGAGATGAGAAGCCCAAAATCAGTCTCACTGAGCTCAAGTCAAGGTGCTAACAAAGCTGGTTCCTTCAAGAGGTTGCAGGAGACAAACCATTTCCTTGCCTTTTTCAGTTCCAAGGGGTTTCCTGTATCCCTTGGCTTGTGGTTTCATCCTCATATCAATTCAGTCTCTTACTTGGTGACATCTCTTTCTCTTACAACTTTGAGTTTCTTGCCTCCCTCTTATGAACCCCTGTAATGACATTGGCTCCACCTGGATAACCCAAGATAATCTCCCCTTCTCAATATCCTTAACAGTCCCATCAGCAAAGAGCTTTTAGCCACGTCAGGCTGCACATTCACAGGTTTTCAGGATTAGGATGTGGATCTCACTGGGTCATTACTTTAATACAGGTCCAAAGGGAGTTCAGTGAGCAGAGTTCTACCTGCCAAGCTGCAGAGCATGTGCAGCTGGAAAAAAAATTTTTTGTGGTGTCACACTGCTGAGACTTAGGGGCTTGTCTGTTACAATAGCAGAATTTAGTATAAATTATGCTATTGTTCCCTTTGTGTCTCCTGACTATATTTTGCAAAATGTCAACACAATTTAAAGCATTAACTATGACTATCTTCAATATAAAATGTACTTTTGCAATGTACATTTTACAAAAAATGTACATGGAAAAGCAAAAAAATGAAATAAAATAAAGTGTACTTTTAAGAGGTTATTCTATGAATAGAAAGAAAGAGGGAGAGAGAGAGTATGAGGGAGAGAGAGTATATATATTTAAGATCGTGATTTTATTCACATACCACATATACAGGTCCCTGCTACCCTATACATGGTGAGAGAGATTCTAGGAGAGGCCATGTGATATTTAAGGGTCTGATGTAATGACTTAGTCCACTTAACATGTTCTCTTAACAACTTGCATCCATTTGCCATGAGTGTCTATGAAGCTTGTCTTTCTTTGTGGCAGAGGAGTGTTCCATTGTGTATAGATAATGAAGGACCCTAGTTAGCAAGACAGACTCCATATTGCTGCTGAACAACCCACCTGCCTGCCCTTTAGATGAACTCAAAAGAAGGAAGCTTAGAAACCTCCTCCCCTTAGAGTCTCTTAGAAACAACAATTAATCAACTATTGTTTTACAAATGTTCTAACAGCAGGACGTTCTGCTTCTGTACCTTTTGCTTGCTTTACTAGTTCTATCCCATAGGGGGGCCTAGAAACTGCTGGCCTTAAAGGTGTATAAAATATGTTAATCTCCCCCCAGTCGAGGCTCGAGTCTGATCCTCGGCTCAGGTCCCAGCCGGTAATAAACTCCTGTGTGGATTTCATATTGGTCTCTGGTTGGTTCTTTCTCGCTGGGTGCAATAGATAACACATTTTCCTTATCCATTCATCTGTTGATGGACTTAATGCACTGTTTCCAAGCACTGGCTATTATAAATTGTGCTGCTATAAATATGGGTGTGCATGTATCCCTGTGATATGATGTCATTGACTCTTTTGGTAAGATATCTAGAAGCAGATAGCTGGATCAAATAGAATTTCTAGCTTAGGTTTTTTGAGGAGTCCCCACACTGATTTCCACAGTGGTTGCTCTGGTTTACATTCCTACCCATAGTGTAAAAAAGTTACTTTTTCTCCACATCCTCACCAGCATTTGTTTTCATTTGATTTTTATGACAGTCAAGGAGCTATCTTTTAAATAACAACTTTATTGAGATATAATTCATGTACCGTAAAGTATACCCTTTTAAAGTGTGGGATTCAGGGTTGGCAGAGTAGCCAAAGGGTAGAGCACTTGCTTAGCATGTGCAAGGGCTTGGGTTCAAACCCCCTCCAAAATAAAATAAAAGTGTGAAACTGAAGGTTTATTTACATAATTGTACAACTATCACTATTATTTCAGAAGACTTTCATATTTTAAAAGAAATCACACACCCATTAGCAATCATTCCCTGTTGCCCCCTTCCCTTGGTAACAATTAAAGTAGTTCCTATCTTTAGAATTTGCCTGTCTGGACATTGATATAAATGGAATCTGGGGACCTTTGTGTCTGGCTTTTTATTGTATTACTTTCAAGATAAATATATATTATAGCATGTATCAGTATTGCATTTCTTTTCATAGCTGAATATAATTCCACCGTATGGATGTACCATGTTTGGTTATTTATCAGTTGATGGATGTTAGGCTGCTTCTATTTTGGCTCCTGTATGTATACAGTACTACTGTGAATGCTTCCCATGTTTTTGTGGTGTGTATTTGTTTCCAATTCTATTGGGTATCTATCTCGGTGTGAACTTGCTGGGTCATATAACATTTTTTATCACTTATTAAGTTACATTGTATTCTTGGTGGTTGTCTGCTTTTATTAAATATGATACACACACACATATGTAGAAGAGGTTATACTATGAATAATCAATGTATAGGCAAACGAAGGGGTATTTTTGTTCCTGAACAAAATGAATTTTAGAACCATGAAGTAGACCGAAAAAAATAAATATTTCACATACTCTAACAAAATTCTTTCTTGAATCTTAAATATCTTCAGATTTGTTAAAATAACAAAAAACAGGGCTGGGGATTAGCTCAGTGGTCCTGCCACATGCCTCGCAAGCACAAGGTCCCAAGTTCTATCCCTGGTACCAAAAACAAAAACACCTAATAGGTTAGCAAAACTGAATTATTTAGGTCTTGAACCAGGTGAAAGTAAGAGAAAAACAATTGACTTAAAGATTATTAGCTAGGCCCAGGGATTTAGCTCAGTGGTTCCGCTACCTGCCTCTAAAGCACAAGGTCCCAAGTTCAATTGCCAGTACCAAAAAACAAAAACAAAAACAAAGATTATTAGCTAGGATAGCACTGTTCCCAGTGGAAAAGAGGTGAGCTCTGCAGGCACCAACAGCACATACACACCATGCCGCCACCCCCACCCCTGTGGAAATGAGAAGACATGTAAACAAGTCTCAAACCCAGACTTCCAGATCACCTAAAGCAACCCCAAAGGGAAATGAGATGAAACCCTCTGATACTCAACCACCTGGACTCCCTGAACTGGCAACAAAAGAGGATATGGAAAAAAAGAAATCAGAAATAATTTCTCAGACAAAAGCCGAGATTGTGCTCATAGTGCAAGACATGATTAATAAATCTAGAGAGGAGTTGACGAACATGAATCCCAACATAGGAAACAAAAGGAATCCATAAAACACATGCAAACAGATTTCCAGGAGATTAAAAACTCCATTGAAAGTCTACACAGCAGAACAAGCCAATGTGAGCACAGAATTTCAGATACAGAAGATAAGATTGTAATTAGTGACCAGGAAAAGAAAAATTGCTTCAAAATTGTAAGGGACCACGAGAAAGCAATCCAACACCTGCTAGACGATACAAAGAAGAATAATGTAAGAATGACTGGAGTCAACAAAGAAACAGGAGAGAGGGCAGATGACACACAAAAAAACTGTTCACAGGCCTCCATCCCAGACTCCTAGGGCAGAGAAGCTGAGCGGGTCCCAGCACCCGGAAGGAAGCTCCCCTGCTGCCATCCCAAGCTCCTAGGGCAGAGAAGGTGAGCCAGTCCCAGCACCTGGAAGGAAGCT
>NW_004624761.1:18098945-18125667 GCF_000247695.1 Heterocephalus glaber
ATATTGTAAACCTAAAATGTACCAATAAAATAAATATGAGAAAATGAAAAAATGGAAAAAAGTCTTTGTAAATAGGGAGGGATGGAGGGGTTGAAGGGAGGGCAGGGGATGGGGGAAAATAAGAACGAAGAGAGATTATGTAAAGGTACAAATTTCCAATGACGAATGTCATTATATTGTATACCTAAAATGTACCAATAAAATAATAATTTTTTATAACTAAAGAATAAGGGCCGAGGATTTAGCTCAGTGGTTCTGCTGCCTGCCTGTCAAGTGCAAGGACCTGAGTTCGATCCCCGGTACCAAAAAAAAAAAAAAGATTATTAGCTGGGAGTCGTGACTCAGGCCTATATTCCCAGCTACTCAGGAGGTTGAGGCAGAAGGATTACAAGTTCAGGTTCAACCTGGGCAAATTAACAAAGCCCTGTCTCAAAATAAAACACTAAAAGCACTGGGACTATATCTCAGTGGTAGAATGATCCTGGGTTCAAGTCTTGGTACTGGAAAAAATTATTAAACCTAATCCTGTTTTTCCCAGAAGTTGAGGGGTGGGAGGTGGTATGGGGAGGGCTTTTCTCTGAACAATTGAAATAAAAACACATCTGAATTCCTAAAAACAGCGTCTGAATTCCTAAGGTACTATCCATTCCTTAGCTCATGTAATTGCATCATAGGATATAAAAAGAGTGCTAGGCTTCCAAGGTCACTGCGCGCAGCAAGTTGGGGCGACCCACGTTGCGGCCGAAGGGACCAGGGCCCGGGTGGCGACGCCGGCGAGTGGGCGGGAGCAGCTCTGCCCGTGGTAGTGAGAAGATGCAGAGGGCTGTAGAGAGGAGGACGGCGGGAGCGGCGAGGAAATGACCGGAGCACCTTATCGGTGCTGGGGTGGAGGTGCGGTGGTGGAGGGGAGGGGCTGTGAAGGACTCTGATGATGGGGGGGTCTGCCTCTTACAGGGCGCCGGAAGCGTGAAGCAGTTGTGTCGATGGGCAGAGATGTGAAGTAGCAATATAGAGGAGCCGAGGAGGATTCCAGGGTGTTTATGAAGTAGAAGTTCGGTTTGGGGTTTTTTGATTTTGTCTCTTGAGTCGAGGTAGTTCAGATCGGCCTTGAACTCACAGGATCCTCCTGCCTCAGCCTCCCAAGTGGTGAGATCATAGGCGTGCTCCACTTCTCGCCCCGCCCCGCAGAAATAGAAGTTTAAGCTCTGTGGAGTGCTGTGTGAAGGATTTTTAAAGTCTGGCTTAGTAAAGGCACTGAAACCAAACAAGAGGTGACTTCCGGCTCCACTAGGAATGTGGGTCCTTCTCCGAGGTGCATACCCCTTCCGGACCTTGCTGCCCTTACGTGGGAAGTGGATGGGCCGCAGGGCCCTTCCCCGAAGCTTAGTCCCAGGCCCTCCTCGAAGACGATACAAGGAGGGTCTCCCGGCCTTAGAGGTGTTAGTGTTGCCTGTAACTACAACCGAAATTCACCAGTGTGGGACGCGTGGGATCCCCTTCCAGGATGGCCACAGCTGCCTTCGAGCCCCCAGCCCCTTTGAGGAGTCCTCACAGGTCAAGGATCAGACTACAGCTACCACTTCCTTCAGCCTTTTCACTGACAAGACCATGGGCCGCTTTCTCTGCATGACCAGCCTAGCAGAGGGGAGCTGGGAAGACTTCCAGGCCAGTGTGGAGAGGCGAATGGATGGGGTGAAACAGGGGGTCCTGCTTAGTGAGGCCCCAGAAACTGAGAACAGTGAGGAGGTCTGGAGGATTTGGGACCGAGCAGTACCTCTCTGGGAGCTGCCTGACTCAGAGGAGGCCCAACTGGCTCGAGTGATGTTTGGCCTTACCAAAGTGACAGACGACACACTGAGGCGCTTCAGCATGCAGTATGTGCGGCCTGCTCGAAGCCTGGTCTTCCCTTGGTTCTCCTCTCAGGGCTCAGGATTGTGAGGCCTGAAGCTGCTAGGGGCTGAAGGCCATGGTGATGGAGTCCACTACATGGAGACCACCATTCCCCGCTCTGGTACCTACCACAACCTATTTGGACCACCACTGATCAGCTGTCGGGATGTTGAGGTGGTCTTGACGAGATGGAAGCTGGACAGCTTGGCCTTGAGCCAGGCCATGGGGCTTCCCACTCTTGCCCTGCCCCAAGGAACACTCTCTTTACCCCCTGCTTTATTCCCATACCGCGAACAGTTCTGCTGAATTATATTATGGCTAGGGGATGACCTTCGGTCTTGGGAAGCTGGCAAGTTGTTTGCCCAAAAACTGAACCCAAAACGATGCTCCTTGGTGCGCCCTGGAGACCAACAACCCCATCCCTGGAGGCTCTGAACCGAGGCTTAAATCTCTCTCGTACTCTCTGTACTGCCCTGCCTGCCTGGCACAAGTCAGTTGTGTCTTTCCAGCAGCTTCGGGAGGAGGTGCTAGGAAAACTGTCAGATGTGGAGCAAGCAGCTGGCACCTGCTGGAGCCACTTCCCAGACCTCAATCGTCTCTTGAAGGGGCATCGGAAAGGCGAGCTGACAGTCTTTACAGGGCCAACAGGCAGTGGGAAGACAACCTTCATCAGTGAGTATGCCCTGGATTTGTGTACCCAGGGGGTGAACACACTGTGGGGGAGCTTTGAGATCAGCAATGTGAGACTGGCCCAGGTTATGCTGACCCAGTTTGCTGTGGGGCAGCTAGAAGAGCAACTGGATAAATATGATGTGTGGGCTGACCGCTTTGAGGACCTTCCCCTCTATGTCATGACTTTCCACGGGCAGCAGAGCATCAGGTTTGTAATAGACACGATGCAACATGCAGTCTACGTCTATGACGTTTGTCATGTGGTCATTGACAACTTGCAGTTCATGATGGGTCATGAGCAGCTGTCCACAGACAGGATTGCAGCTCAAGACTGCATCGTTGGGGCCTTTTGGAAGTTTGCAACAGACAATAACTGCCATGTGACACTGGTCATTCACCCCCGAAAAGAGGATGATGACAAGGAACTGCAGACAGCATCCATTTTTGGCTCAGCTAAAGCAAGCCAAGAAGCAGACAACATCCTGATCCTGCAGGACAGGAAGCTGGTAACTGGGCCAGGGAAGTGGTATGTGCAGGTGTCCAAGAACCGCTTTGATGGAGACGTGGGTGTCTTCCCACTTGAGTTCAACAAGAGCTCCCTCACCTTCTCCATACCACCAAAGAGCAAGACTCGGCTCAAGAAGATCAAGGATGATGGTGGACTAGTGGTCAAGAAGCCCTCTTCTGGCAAAAGGGGGGGTGTGCCCCAGAACTGTGAGACTTGCCCAGGCCAGGACCCCGTTCCCTCGCAGCCAGACACCTCTAAGCCTACAGGGTGAAGCAGTCTACAGCAGATCACTGAAATGAGCCTCACGGGACAGGCCAGAGGATGTCTCTTTCTTGGCCCTCTGCTAGGGCTTCTCTGTGCCGTAATTCTAAGCTGTGGGTCCTCCTCAGCTTAGGGCAGGACACCTTAGAAAACTCAGCAGCTATTTGAGGCCTTATGATGTGACAGACTTTGTTCAGGGTCCTTTACATGCAGCACTGAAAAGATGCATAAGGTCTCTGTTTCCACAGACCCTGCGTTGTGGTAGAAGAGATGAGCAGTGAACAAATAAAACAGTGACAAGGCTATAAAGAAAATAGAAATGTGACAGTGCTCATGGGCTACTCCAAGTGGCCTAAAACGATGTCTCAGCAGAGGGGATGTGAGCTGGAGCCTTGGGAACTAGAAGGGCAAGGTCGTGCGGGTGTCTGGAGAAGGAGGTGCAGGCAGAGAAGCCCTGAGCTGGGGGTGAGCTGAGGCCCCTGAGCCCGGAGTGGAACGTTTGACTTCTGCTTAACTCCAGCCGTTAGGCTTTGGGAGCCAAAGGGTGATGTGATGGGTGTCGGGCACCTCTGCTGCCCACTACAGAGCCGGGCATAGGAGGTGGCACCTGCTAGAATGGGATCCTGAGTGCTTAACCCTGTAACAGGGGGTTGCAGAGCCATGGAAGAGGCTGGAATCCTGCCCCTGGGTGCTGGTTCCTTTGTGTGCTGCCTCAGATGGGAAGCTAGAGGTAGGAACTTGAAGAGCCTTTTGCAGTTTTCATGAAAAATAATTTTTCCCATTAAAAAAAAAAGAGTGCTAAATGCTTTATAATATTGAATGACAGAGTTCCAGCTGTGCAAGAACCCACACTTCTGCACAAGTCAGACATTGGCCAGGTCAGTCCAATCAGTGATCATCGGCTTTGGATTCACTCCCATCAGTGAAAAAGGTCAGACCAGGTTCTGGATGTGCATACTCGCCAGTGTGTTATAGGCATTACAGTGCACATGTACATAAAAGGCACTGCGAAGATGAGGTGATGTTTTTATATTTTTACTAACATAATACTTGCAAATATTTATGGCTTCAGTGTGATAATTCAATAAATGAATACAAAATATACTGTTCAAGTCAGGGTAATCAGCACTTCTATCTCCTTAAATGTTTATCATTTCTTTGTGGTAGGAGACTTCACACTTGTGTCTTCTAGCTCTTTATAAAATATACAATGAAAAAAATAAATAAAATATACAATGAATTGTGAATTATAACATTAAAATTATTCCCCCTACCTAACTCTTTTTGGGTACCCATTCTCCTCCCTCTCCCTCTCCTTCCTAGCCTCTAGTAATGACCACAATTCTACTCTACCTCTGTAATATCAACTTTAAGGTAAATACAATTTTTAAATTCCTTGCTAATCATGATGGTACATTCTCTCTCTCTCTCTCTCTCTCTCTCTCTCTCTCTCTCTCTGGATTGAACCCAGGGACTTCTCACTGAGCTACATCCCCAGCCCTCTTTTATTTTTTGTTTATTATGAGACAGCATCTCCCTAAATCACTAAGTTACCTAGGGCTTAAACTTGTGATCCTGCTATCTTAGCTTTCCAGAGTGTTGGAATTACAGGCATGTGCCACCATGCCTGGCTTTTATTAGTTAATATTTCAAGACAAAATCTGCCCTGAAGGTGAGCTTTTTTATTTTGATAACAGATGTCACTGCAAATTATAAACCCTCTTCTTGATAACTGTGAATATTTGTTAGACTTTTCATCAAATCTGCTTTGATCTTTACTATTTTTACCTTTTAATATGAATAATGTTGTGGCTTGTGTTTAGATGTCCCCCTCAAAGCTTCCTGCAGTCACAGCTGGGGCTTTTTCTGAAATTGATTCCTGGTGCAATGCTAGGCCCAAGGGCACTAGGATTAAGGGTATGAGTGCTATCTCCCCTAAGTAGTCTGCATAAAATGAAAGGACCAGAAAGACTGTTGACTCCCTTGCTCCCTTGCTTTTGCTACCATGTGGACACCATGAGCTGTTTCTGCTCTGCGATGCCCCTCTGCCATGTGCCACTCTGCCTTGGAGCCAGCCAAATATGGATTGAGACTTCTACAAACTGTGAGCTAAATAAACCTTTCCCCCTTTAACGTTGGATGTCGGGTATTTTGTCTCAGCAACAAGAAAAGTAACTAAGACAAATAGCAAAGAGCTGGTTCGAGGGGAGAAAGTGTCTTCTCTCTTATTTTGTTCTTGCTTATTTGTTTGCATGTGTGTTATTGTTTTTGCTTCATGGTTTCCTTGCAGAAACTCTTTTTAAGTCATTTGTTTTATGACAGTTATTTTAAACCAGAGAATATTCTCAAAAAGAGATTTGGTGGAGAGGTTCTGCGGCCAGCTCTGCGTGGGGACCCGTTAGAGCAGAAGCGTCGCCACCGCCTTTGCTTTCCCTAGGCTCCTGGTTCCCGGGGCTCTTGGTTCCCGGCAGGCGAAGGCGGGAGCCACGTCGTCGAAGCGGCTCCCCACGTCGTCGAAGCGGCTCCGGAGGAGCCATGTGTGTGCTGACTGTAGCGGCCAGTGAGTCGCCCAGGCTGGGCTCGCCCCTCTGCTCCTTGCCAGGACCCCTGCCCCAGGGCCGGCCCCTCGGGACAGACAGGTTCTCGCGACCGAGCCGCAAACTTCGAGACAAGGTTCTAGCAAGGAGGCCCTGGGACTGCAGAGGAGAGACCCTTCCCGGGCCTGGCAGCCGGGGGGTGGGGGTGGGGGGTGCCGCCCTCTCATCCATTTCGTTCCCTCTTCATCCCATCCCAGGCCAGTCAGGGAAGTTGCTGGGGGCCCCCAGCCGCTCCCCAAACAGTAAGGGGCTTGGGCAACCCACAAGAAGGCCAATTACAGAAGTAAAATGCGAGCGTCCTCCCGCTGCAGCTGCCAGAGGCTGCAGGTGTCAGCCTTCACCGGACCCCTGTCCCTGCAAGGGACCTTTCCTGGTGGGCTACACTCCCGGCTTTCCTCCTGGAGACTTGCCAGAGGGTGCCGGTGTATGACTTTCCCACCCCTGACATCCTGGCAGCTACTCCGTGGGGGCAGGAATCTCCGTGTTGGGGTCTTGCAGACACAACCAGCACTTAGGAATCAGTATGTGTCTTAAATTTGGGGATTTAGAGGGCCTAGGTTCACACTTGATTTTGCCTCTCAATGACCTTGGGCTGGTGACTTAACTTGGTCAAGCTTTGATTTCCTCATTTTTTTTTCAATAAGGATAATCAAGAGTACTACCATTTTCAGTGATTAGGAAAATAAAATGGATATTGTTAGGATTAAAAAAAGATTTGCTAATATATCTGTGGACATATAAAGTGTACGGTGCCATGCTGTGCTGAGAGCAAATAAAAGTTAGGAAACCACCACTGGCCCTTCTGTGTTCTGTGCCCACTCTTTCCTCGGATGCCCCCAGGTGTGATATAAACACCACATCAAGCCATGTGACCTTTGGATCAGGTGAGGCAACAGCATTGCTGTCATAATGCTTCTGGGATACATGTGCTGAACTCTGCAGAACTCTAATAGCAATAATTGAAATAAAATTTTCTTAAAAAGCTTTTTTTTGGGGGGCGGTGCTGGGAATCAATCTCGTGACCTCATGCATGCTTAAGCAGGTGCTCTACCACTGAGCTACACCCCCAATCCCTCTAAAAAGGGTTTTACAGACACAATAAAGTGGTGGGAAACCTATAGTCTGTTCTAATGACATTGCTCTTATAAAATAAGATACAAATAAACCAAAGCCCAGGGAAGCTAGAAGACTTTGCTCTAATTATAAGAAGATTCTTGGCAGTGAGGACCAGAAACCAGATACTATTTTGAGTCTCAGGCCAACATGCATTTCATTACACCATGAGATTATGAATGAGCAAACTTAGCAATTTCATGACTGAATTAAGTCCTGCTGGCCTCCCTTCAGCATGGTGCTGTATGATAAGAGGGAAAGACTCAAACTGGTAACAGGGAGAGAAGACCAGGTCCAGCTGGAGACGGGAGAGAACTTTTAGTTCTCAGCAAGAAATGTGGTGGGAAAGTTTGCCTTCCCACTACATCTCTAGCTATATGTCTCATGGAAAAGGAGCTTTAGACTGATTCGTTACAGTTCTCCCAAAGAGATCTTTTGTGCTTCCCCTACCAGGTACTCAAGGACATTATAATCAATGTTACATAATTATACTCAAGCACAGCCAGCCAGGAAAGTGTCTCTAGTGGCAATCTGAAAGGAATGATACAATGTCCCTGAGAAGTGTAATAAAGTGGAGATAATTATGTTTCGGTACAGTACCAGCAGAGTTCAGCTCCAGAAGCAAGAACACTAGGAGTATTATGAAGATATTTATTATGAAGCTAGGCTTTATACCATCTAGGGAGCACTGGGGAAGTAAAGACCTGAAAACCAGAAGAAAATCACTCACCAACCCTGGTACAGGTGAGCAAGTTGGAGCTTGACAGATACCAGGTAAAAAGGAGCCATACGGAAGGCTTTGGAAGGCTGTGGGCTCTTCCTCACTCCCACCTCTGTGAGCTTACGCTAAAGGATCTCATGGTGGCCTGGGTCACAGCTAGTGAGTAGGAAGAAGAGTTGGACATTGAATGGGACCCATGGCAAAATGGCACCCACTGCACCTCCCTTTTTCAGCGATGGCCTCTAAAGTATCATGGCTGCTGCTTCGTTCTACACACAAATATTCAAACATCACCTAAGTTTCTCTTGAGCAACCATAGCCCTGAACCATACAGGGTTCCCTTGTGATGGTTTGAATGTCCCTTCCAAAACTCATGTTAAAGTGATCGCCGTTGTGACAGTAAGAGTTAGGATCTTTGAGGGTGGAGGTTTAGCTCAGTAGTAGAGCATGTGCTTAGCATGTGCAAGGCCCTGGGTTCAATCCCAGCACCAATAAAAAGCTGTTATGTTGGAGGTAGGTTAACTGGAAGGAAGTAAGGAAGATACAGAACAGGTTTTAGTTCACTGATTTTTATGTAAGATGTGGAGGAAAATGATTACAAATATTTGGACTTGGTCATCATATGTCCTTGGAGACATGCTGAAAGGATACAAGAAACTAAAAGACAAAGGGGTATAAGACAAGTCTATAGTTAAGTTACTTGGGGAAACTAGATTAGATAAATAAGCTTAACAAGTTTCTTGAATGCAGGACTTTTCAGAGCCCTTAACACACTATTTTTCGGGGAGTATCTCCAACAGGAAAATAGGTATATTGGAATATACCCAATTGTGACATGTTCTTTTTTTTTTTTTTGGTACCTGGGATCGAACTCGCAACCTTATACTTGCGAGGCAGACGCTGGAACCACCGAGCTAAATCCCCGGCCCATGACATGTTCTTTTAAAAAGAAACTTTCTAAGGAATTTTAATGCATTTTTGCTTTAATGCAATAGCGAGTATTGCAATTACCACTACATTTTTATCTTGAGGAGATTACATGTAGAAGGGTCTCAAAAATGATACAGCTTTGCTAGTACAAAGTGTGATATGGAGAGAGCCTGTGGTGGACATGCACTGTTTTTGTTTGAATCTTCCCACTCCCCTTCTTCCAACAGTGATGTCCAGTTCCCGTTCCCTTTCTCTAGTGACCTGTGCCTCTCTTCCATCTGTGATTCTAATGGGGGCCTCATAGTTCGGCACATGACTGAGGTCTGACCAGTTGTAGTTCCCTACCCGCTTGCCTTAGAGAGAGTTCTATGTGTTGGTCTGTGTTCGATCAGAAGCATTCCCTGGGGCATTTTTCATACTAAATTGGGGAAGAAGAATTTCTCTCTGCCTAGGCCACAATACTGCAGGAGGTAAGACTGGAGCCACAATGGCTAGACTTCCCCTCACAGAGAAAATGTCTTCTGCCATCGCTGATAGTCTAGGCAGCACTGGGTCTGGTCATCTCTCCTCTTGCTAGCTGGTGTTTAAGCCAATCAAGTCACTTAACTAAAAGATTTCTAATGGATGCATAACTCAAAGTCAACCTGGACTGATGTCTTCACACCTAGACAACCACCCATGTGACTTTCACAAGCCCTTGTAAGACTCTAGCATTTTATTCATAAAATGCCACCAGATACCTAGTCTGCTTACCCCTCCAATTGTTGGAGGGTTCAAATGAGTACTCATGCTCCCCCTTCTTTCCCCAACATATTCTATAATATTATTAAAGAAAATCTATTCAAAGCTAAAAAAAAACAACCAGAAGTGACCTTTGGGAGGTGTGGGAGTGTGGCAGCAATGTGGTGGACAAAGCCAGAGACTGGGCCCGATATTTCCGTGTATACCTGTGTTTTTATTTTTAAACCAAATTTTTTCAAAGAGAACCAGAAGAGTAAGAATTTGGAAAAGCATCAAATTACCAGCCAAGCTAGACCAGCTGAAGTCTAGGTGGGACCCTGCTGTCCCCCTCACACACCCACCACCCACAGAGGAAGCTGGGGAACAAAATTTCACACACCACGGGGAGAACGGAGCTCAGGAGACAGGCCACATTACGATCAACTCGAGAAAATGATTTTAGGCTTTATCAATCTTTACCAGCCATCAAAACATGTGTTCAGACAGTTCTTGGTGTAGTTAAGGAAGAACTCAAAAGTGGGACCCAAGGAATGGGCTGCCCCCATGGCTACTAGCAACATACCAGAAAACCCAAGGAGCAAATCCATTTGTGCCAGTTTATACCAACTCTGCACCTGCTAGGATCATGTACCTTAACAGCAAAACAGTAACAATAATAATAGTTAATACTTATTACGAAGTGACAAGAACTGTTGTAATGGCCTTATATATATTAAGTAATTTATCCTCAGAATTGTCCCATGCAGTAGGCTTACTGATATCATGCCTAAATTACACACTTGAGGAAACTGAGGCACAGATGAGAAAATTACCTTGACCAAATCCCCCAGTTAGTAACAGGAAAAACATAATCTAGATTCCATCCACTTCATCGTCTCTTTGCTCATGTACTATAGGAAGATAGCCTTTTTTGGGTTAATTGGGTCAACCAATAAGAATCTAATGTGAGACATAATTCAGTCCTTCCAGATTTTGTTCTTTTTCATCTTTTTATGCTGATGTATTTTGAAGGAAATTATAGACGTCATGACATTCCTTCCCTAAACACTTTAGTAAGCAACTCAAAAGCATAAGGACACCCTGCATAATCACAACAAATACTAGCATGCCCAGTGAGGCATAATAATCTTTCCCTTTTTTATGTACCAGGAATTGAACTCAGTACCTTGCAGTTTTGAGGCAGTTGAGGTGCCACTGAGCTAAATCGCTGGCTCAATAATAATCTTAATAGTCTTAGATTAGATCCTAATTTGAATGGATTTAAATAATCCAGGACAGCATGTTACATCTGGTGGTTAGGTCACTTAAATTCCTTTTACTCTGTAACAGTTACTGTTTTATATGATGCTGATTTGCTGAGAGTCCAGGAAAGTTGTCCAAAGTAATGTCTCACTTTCAGATTTGCCTGATTGCTTTGTTGTAGTAATGTTTAACTTGCTCCTACTTTGCCTACAAATTACCTATCATTTAGAGAGTTTATAATGAAAACAGCTACAACTACCAAAGGCATAATCCATGAAGAATTAATAAACTACACTTCATTAAAGTTAACAATATCTTCTACGTGAAAGAGACTAACAAGAGAATAAAGAGGAGCCACAGACTGAAAGAAAATGTTTGCAATATATATCTGATAAAAATTGTTATAAAATATAGACAAAGAACTTTAAGAACTTGACAAAAAGAAAAAAACATGATTAAAAGAAGTGAAGGGCCAGGTATGGTTGTGATGCTTGTAATTCTAGCTATCCTGGAGGCTGAGGCAGGAGGATCTCAAGTTCAAGGCCACCCTGGGCAACTTAGTGAAATTTTGTCTGAAAAGAAAATAAAAATAGGTAGGGACATAGCTCAGGGCTTCCTGGGTTCAATCCCCAGAACTGGAAAAAAGAGGAAGAAGAAAAAGAAAAAAAGAAATAGGAGCCAAAGGAGGGCCAAGAGTGTAGCTCAGTTGTAGAGTGCTTGCCTAGCATATGCTAGGCCCTTGGTTTAATCCAAAACACTCCTCAAAAAACTGGACCAGAGCTGAGGATTTAGCTCAGTGGTTACACCACCTGTCTTGAAAGCGCAAGGACCGAAGTTAGATCCCTGGTACCAAAAAAAAATTGGACCAAACACTTAATAGACACTTCACCAAAGGAGACATGCAGATGGCACACAAGCATATGAAAAGATATTCAACCTCATATGTTTTCAGGGAATTGCAAATGAAAACAACAGTGAGAGCCCAGGATTTAGCTCAGTGGTTCTGGCGCTTGCCTCACAAGAGCAAGGTCCTGAGTTTGATTCCTGGTACCAAAAACAAACAAACAAACCAACAACAGTAAGATGCCACTATACCATTAGAATGGCAAGTTCAAAACACTGACAACATCAGATGCTGGCAAGGATTTGAAGCAACAGAACTCTCATTCATTACTGGGAGCAATGCAAAAATGGTATACTCACTTTGGAAGAGAGTTTGGTGATTTTTTATGAAACAAAACACATTCTTACCATACAATCCAGCAATTTTGATCCTTGATCTTTACCCAAAGGTGCTAAAAACTTGCATTAAAAACCTACACACAGATCTTTATAGACACTTTATTCGTAATTTCCAAAAAGTGGAAGCCACCAAGATGTTCTTCTGTAGATGGATGGACAAATGAACTGCGGTACATCCATGCAAGGGAATTGGGGGGAGGTCTACTGGGGATCGAACTCAGGACCTTATGCTTGCAAGGCAGGCAGTGGCACCACTGAGCTAAATCCCCAGCCCTTCCATTCAAGGGAATATTATTCAGCACAAAAAATTACTTATCAAGCCATGAAGACATGGAGAACCTTAAATGAATATTACTAAGTGAAAGAAGCCGTTCGGAAAAGGTTACATACTGAATAGTTGCAGTTGTATACCTTTCTGGAACAGCAACCACAGTGAGGGGGTGAGGGCATGGGAGGGGTGAATTGGAAGAGCACAGAGGACTTTTAGAGCAGTAAAAATACTCTGCATGATATCATAATAGTGGACATGTCGTTATTTATTTGTCCAAATGTGATAGCCAACCTGACTCCATTTGTGTGCCTGACTCCATTTGTGTAAAGTTGAGTGCTTCTGGTAGTCGCTTTCCCCTCCCTCCTTGGGAGTCCTCTCAGTTAATACATTAACAGACCAACCACTGCATCCTGTGTGAGTCTGCAACTATGTTATCTTTACTACTTTGTAAACAGTAGACTCAGGCAGGTGTGTGACACTTTGTTTTAATTGAACCGTGTAAAACTTCCCTGACCCCCACTAGCTTAGCAAAGTTCTGTTCCTGTGAAATTTTGCTTGTGCTTCCCAGCTCCCCGAGCCCTCCCCAAATAGAAGACCCTTAAAAAGACCCTGCTAGGGCCGGGGATTTAGCCTAGTGGTTCTGCCGCAAGTGCGAGGTCCTGAGTTCAATCCCTGGTACCAAAAAATAAATAACAAAATAAAAAGTAAGAAGACCCTGCAGACTGCCTTTCCTTTGTCCAGAATTTTTGGAGGCCTGAGCCCACTCTGGAAAGCCGGCTATTATAATGAAGGATTGCATTTAATTCAGAATGTGGCACATCTCTATAGTTCCAACTTGCCTGGCCCTATAACACAAATAATAACCAAGAATGAATTCTAATGTGAACTCTGGACTCTGAATGATAATTATGTGTCAGTATAGTTCATTAGGTGTCCTGAGTGTACCACCTCAGTGGAGTGAACTATGGACTAATGTGAACTATGTGAACTATGGACTCTGAATGATAATTATGTGTCAGTGTAGGTTCATCAGTTGTCCTGAGTGTACCACCCCAGTTGGGGATGCTGACAATGCCCCGGGGAGGCTGTACCTGTGTTGGTGCGAGGGAATATATAGGATACCTGTACCTTCTGCTCTATTTTTTTTGTGCACAGAAAAAAAATTAAAAGCCTATTAAGAGGAACAAAAAGAAAAAATCACCTAGAAAAGAAAACACTGAAAGAAGTTAAGGGTGCATTCTTGGAGATTTATGGGGTGGGGTTGGGGGGATAAAGCAAATCTGCAGGCTGGGATGGCAACCTAGAAAGAAACCTCTGAAGACTAGAAAGAAAAATGAACGTAACTTAATGACTAAAGGAACATTTTTCAGTTATCTCTAGATATAATTCATTTGAGTAATCCCTGCATGAATAACCACAAGTAACTGAGACTAGAAGAATAATAGCTGAAATAACTTTTATTGTGAACAAGGGCTGGGAACTGTAGGTACCCAGCAGTGAAATGGACAGCAATATGCAAAATGAGATTTTGGTATTTTGTCTTCAAGACTTTAATCGCATTAGGCAGAACGTTGTGATAGAAATTCAGACTAGGTTGAGACCCCAATCACTCCATACTCAAATCCTAAAGCAGTGAGGCATTGTTGCTCCAGCAACCAACAGTAAAGACTGGTGGGTCATAAATTCAACTTGTTAACTTGCAGTCATGAAAGTCTTTTGAATCTTTGTTCAAAGACAACTCATTTGAATGTGCTTTGGGTGCTCAGAAAATAATACTGCAAAGTCTTTATTCAAGGTAAGTGAATAAAAAATATTTCTATGATGTTATTGAAGTAGACTGAATAGATCAAAAGGTCCTTCTGCCATTCATCTACTCACCAAACACTCTACAGACCTGCATTTGCTAGGATCATGGACATGTTGCAGATGTGAAGTTTTATTCACTTCACTAGGTCTAAGAAAGACCATGTTCTCACAATATCTGTAAATAACATTATGGTTGTTCAGAGTCCCCATCCCTTCAGGAAATTCAATCTCAAGAATTTTACAGGGGCAATGGGGAAGAGGTAACCATTTTCCCTAGAGTCAAGTGAGGGGACCTTGGGATCTCACTGTTGAAATGGTCAGTGTCAAAATCCACATGGAGCCAGGAATGGTGGCGTACACCTGTAATCCCAACCCTCAGGAGGCTAAGGATCACAAGTGTAAGGTCAGCCTGGGCTACATAGTGAGTTTAAGGCCAGTCTGAACTACATAGTAAGAGTGGGTCTCAAAAAAATCCATATGGTCCCTGAAGGCCATGGCAACAGCCCCAGGTCTATTAAAGGCTTAATGAACCTGGTCCCTCAAGGCACCATGTAGCTTTTCTGCCTTGAGGTCCTTTCCGGCCCCAGGCCAGCTCCAGAGAGTGCAGGGCCGGTCTCTACTGCTCCAGGACCTGCCCACCTCTTCCCCCCACCTCAGTCCTTTGAAAAGCATTCAAAACCCTTCCTCCATGGCAGGCCCACTTCTTTCTTTGTCAGTCAGAGCTTTTTTTCCTCGACAAGATGCTACATTGGATGGTATTCTGGGTGCCTGTTTCATGCTTTCTTTCTGCCTTTCTGTTTATCCCTACAGTGCCAGAGCCATCAACTGTCCTACAGGCAAAAAGACCCTTGGTGGCTTTCTTGGAAAGGGGAAGGGAGAATACATACTATTCATTCAGGCTGCTGAAAGATTACAAAATTTAATATCTTGATATGGTTTCTCAGGCAAAACCATAAAGGTGAGAAAGACAATCTCTTCCTTCCCTTGGGGTCCCACAGGCAAATAAAGAGTTTATGAAAATACAGTACTCGGGAGGGACCGCTGGCCCAGAGGCTAGGGAAGACGAGTTTCCCTGGAGCAAGTGTATTGAAATAGGATAGAAGAATTATAGATAGAAAGGAGACAAGGAAAATTATAATTTTAAAGTACTTTTAAGAAAAACTGAAGGAACAGAGGCTGCTCTAGGGAGAGGTTTGGACAGACACTGGGACAGGAAGATGACAATGCAGGTGAGGGATAAGGTCTGAAAATCGTCCACAAAATATTAGTGGATCTGCTTGGTCATGTATTCTCTCTGCTACACCAGGAGCATTATGGGTTTTGCATTCAAAGACTTTGCATGTCATAGGCTATGGAAAGCAGTTCTAGAATATTAAAGTAGTAAATTTGCTTTCAGGATGTCTATTTTCAGCATTTGTGAGTGAAATAAAGGATAAGTCTGTCTCAAGGAGGACTGGAGACACAAGCAAATCAATGTACATTCATCTTCATACTTTGGATTTTCCCATTTGGATCAAAATTATGATCTTTGGGACCTGCTTTGCCTCTTGCTGAGCCTGGCTGTCTGAATATCAAATCCAGATGAAACTCAAGCAGCCAGAACTCCGGGTTGATGGCCTGAAAGCTCAAGCTCAGGGCTGGCAGCATGCCTCTCCTGACAGCAGTGCCAGTTCATCAGGGAAAGCAGATCCTGCACTCCATCTTTGTGTGACACCTCATTTAAACCCAACTGCTCTGCTTTTGTGAAACTTGATGTTATTTATTTCTCAGAGAGGGAATGAGTGACTCAGGAGATCCTGTGATTCACAAAGCCTCTTGCAGAACTCGGCAGATGGCATGTGGAGAGCTGGAAAGGAAAAGGATGCAAGGAGGGTGAGCCCTGCTCTTGTACTTTTATGGATGTCCGATGCCCTCCTATGCACTCACCCTGAAACCAGTGCCACAGGAAACCAGCCAGAGCCCCTTTCAACGAACAGGGAGGAGGTGGTCATGGGTGAGCCCTGGTGAGTTTCCCACCTGCATTTTGCTGTAATCCATCCGCACCGTAGGGCCACACTGCACTGCACTGTCCCCACCTCCCCCACACTGTGTGACTGGGTCCCCTCCCTCCCTTGCACCTATCTCTTGCTGTTTACCAGGCCACATGTCTCCTCTGTCTGGTGAGCCGGCTGGACACATAGCGGAAGGAACAGAATAAGAGTGTGAGCTAAGGAGCTGGGCCCTTAGAGTCTGAGTCCTGGCACTGTGACCCTGGCTGTGATACTTATATTTTCTGTACCCCACTTTTCTTTCTTTTTTTTTTTTTTGGTACTGGGGATCGAACTCGGGTCCTTGTACTGGCAAGGCAGGCAGCGGAATCACTGAGCTAAATCCCCAGCCCTCATTTTTTATTTGGTACCTGATTGTGTTAATTACTTTTCTCTCATTGCTGACCTGACACCCAAAGTTAAAAGGGAAGGGGTTTATTTGTCTTACAGTTCATAGAGGTTTCAGTCCATAATCAGCTGGCTCCGAGGCTGGGATGGGAAACAAACAGCGCAGAGGAGAAACAACATGGCACACCCAAGGCAGCAAAGGTAACAAGAGGGAGAGAGTTTAACAGCATCTTTCTGCCCCTTTTATCTTATTCAGACTACTGGTATTAGGGTGGTGCCAAACTAATCACTCACGTGTAGTGGTTTAGTAATCACACGCCCTTAACCTCAGCATCACACATTCCAGATTCACTTACCTCTGAAAAAGAAAGCCCCACCTCATCTACATGAGGCTTTGGGGGGACATCTAAACACAAACCATAGCACTCATCAAGCTCATTTATCAGCATCATTATCATTCATGGGTTCCTACAATGTGCCTGTCACCTAAAAAGATCAGTCCCTGCCCTTGAGGAGCTCACCTCAAGAGGGAGTGACAATGAATGACATCAGTGGTTATAACAGGGTGATGACAGCCAAGGAACAGCAGTGTGGTATTTGCTCTGAAGCACATGGCTCTGGAGTTTGGGTTCAAATTCTAGTTTCATCACTTCCTGGCTGTGTGACTAAGTTATTATTAACACTCCTAAGACTGCTGTGGGGTGCAGTTAAAAGATGACAAGCTACCAGAAGAGAGCTGCATGGTTTGGACATAGTTTGAGTGTCTTCCAATGGCTCGTGTGTTAGAAGCTTGGTCCTCAGTGTGGCAATGTTGGGAGGTGGTAGAACTTTTGAGTGACAGGACCTGGCAGGAGGTGGGTAGTTACTGAGGGCACTGCTCTCAGGAGGGATTAAGGTAGTTCTCATGGGACACCAGTTAATTCCCATAAGAGTGAGTTGTTATAAAAGAGCAAGCCTGACCTCTGAATCCTCCTCTGGCTTCCTGCCTCACCATTGTGATGCTATCTGCCATCAGCCATCACCAGAGGCCAAACCAATGGAGCCACCCAATCTTCAATGTATAAACTAAACAAAACTCTTTTCTTTATATGTTACCCAGCAGCCTCAGGTATTTTGTTATAACAATGGAAAACAGACTAAAGTGAGTGTCTGGCACATGGTATTCAAGATATGTATCTTCCTACACATGTACACACACCCACTCCCAACGGGTATCTACTGAGAATGAAATGAGGGCACAGAAAGTAAGAAACTAAAATTGAGTCTGGCAGGATTCCAAGAGGAGGTGGCCTCAGAGCCTAGTCTGTAATAATGAATACAGGAGGGCCGAGGATTTAGCTCAGTCGTTCCACCGTCTGCCCCACAACCGCAAGGTCTAGAGTTAGATCCCCGGTACCAAAAAAACAACAACAACAACAAAAAGAATGAATACAGGAGAGTAGAAAAGCACAGGGAGGTTAATTTGGGCTGAGCTACAGCCCATGGAAAAGCATGAAAGGAGACACCATCAGTCAGGTCATAGGGCCTTTGGGGAGCCCTAAGATAGGTATGTTTAAGAGGCAGACAAGAGCTAAGTCACCCAGGACCCTGAGATTGAATTTGGATGTTGCTTGAAGGAAGAGTTCAAGCTGGAACCTGCTATGCTACTTTGGCCTTTTTAAACTATGATTTCATGACATTAGCCAGTGATAATAAACTTTGTAGTCAACATCTTGAGGCCTTGTAGGATGCAGAAGTAAAGCCTAAAGAGGGCTTTGATAAGTGTATAGACTTCTAGGGCTGAGTCTGTTATGCTGATTCTTTGGGAAGTGACAAATCCTTTGTGGGAAGACATAACTTTTCTTCCAGAACAATACCTGGATACAATAGATTTACCCAACAAATACCAGTTAAAGAATTCAGAATAGCCCATGTACATTAAATAGGGTAACTTCTAGTTACTTATGGTAATTTACTATAATGTTCTGATGGAAAGTAGAGAAGTGTGTGAGGTATGAACTGAACTGCAGCAAGAGGCTGAAGGACAAATGCCAGTTGGGGTATTTGTTACTAGTTAGATTTCAGTTTAAGGGTGGGCTGTTCATTTGAATCATGAAATCGACAAAAAGCAATCTCCTCAGACCACAAAATGGCAGAGGCTTATTTCTTGCTTCTAGTTACATAATATAAAATTAGCAAAATGAATGATGTCCTCCTTTTATTTGACAGGAAAATGGGTTAAAAGAAACTAAAATACACTGAATCAAATGGTCTGGGAATCTACGAGAGAACATGAAAAATAATAGGGTTTTTGTTGCTGTTGTTGTTGTTTGTTTGTGTTGTGTTTTTGAGGCAGAGTCTCACTATGTAGCACAGGCTGGCCTCGACCTGGCAGTGATCCTCCTCCTCAGCCTTCTGAGCACTGGGATTGCAGGTGTGCACCACCATGTCCAGCAATAACAGGGTTTTTATTGTTTGTTTTGGTTTGGTTTGGCTTTGGCAGCACTGAAGATTGAATCCAGGGCCCTGTGCACACTAGGCAAACCTTTACCACTGAGCTACACACCCAGCCTTTTTTTTTTTTTAAATGGAGTCTTGGTAAATTGCCTGGGTTGGTCTTGAATTTGAGATCCTCCCACTTCAGCATCCAAGAAGCTGGGATTATAGATATGTGCCACTGTGGCCAGCCCAAAAGTATCTGAACAGTCTTTGAACTCTAGCGCATTTATTCATTCAACAAATATTTATTCAGCACTTTCTACATTTGAGATGCTAAGGATACAACTGTAAACAAGACAGACTCCATCTTGTTCTGCACTTCATGATGATTACACTGAAGCAGGAGAGGTGACAAAGGCTTTACACAAACATGTGCTAGCGACTGGGTTTGTCAACTCCCAGCTTGCAGAGCAAATGACCTGAGGACAAATGGTTAATGCAAGGCAAACGATTTATTTAGAAAGCCAGCAAACCAAAGATGAGATGGGGTCGGGGACATAGCTCAGTGGTGCTGCACCTGCCTGGCAAGCACAAGGTCCTGAGTTTGATTCTCGATTCTGGAGAGAAAACAAAAAACCCAAAAGCAAAGAAGATGGGATACAACTGCCCACAAAGACCACCTTAATTCAGCCTAGATTTTTTGTTTTTTTTTTTCAGCCTAAGTTTTAAGCTCCTTTTACTCCTAAGTAAGAGGAAAGAAGAGTGGCTTAGGTGAGGAAAGGGTGGATGACTGGAAACTTCTAGGTGCTTTTCTGAAGATCTGTAACAGGACACTATGAAAGTGGGTGCTTGATGGTGTGTTAATGATTATGAGCCTGTAAATACTGAAAATATCTTAGTTATTCTTATCTGCTTGTCTCTATCCTTGAAGGAAGAGAAGGGGAGGTTATTAGGTGAACTTAGGGGTAATCAATCTGTATTTTCAGTTCCAATGTTACTTAAATGATTAATATGTCCATTTATAGATTTGAGCAAAAAATCTGACCAAAGGTTAAATTACAGATTGGTAAACTTTGTGACTTCCAAAATTAGTGATTTTGAGAGTGAACTAAAAGTGAAACTGCCAGGTTTATTTAGGTTTTCCCTCAGTTATACATACACATTAACAAATATAGAATAACAACCTGTGAAAAATGCTATGAGAGAAAACAATGGCTATGGAAAAGAAGAAAGAAGCCTTGCTTTAGGCTGGGAGGAGGGTCAAGAAAGGTCCTCCTAAAGAACATGTGGAAGCCCGAGCAGGGAAAAGACCAGGACCAGGGCACAGGGGGAGGTTCCTGGCAGGAGGAGGCCTCTGTGCCAGGTGGAAAGGAACTGTGGGCACAGGAGAAACAGAGAGACCAGGGTAGACGGAGTTGGGAGGTCCTGAGCTCTGGGGAGGGCGAGGCTGGCTGGCATGGAGACCAGTTAGGGAAGCAGGGAAAGGAGAGACATGAGGAGGCCCACAACGGTGGTCCCCATTCTCCCTGACTCCACACACCCCTCAGGTCACAGGTGCTCAGCCCAGGGAAGAGGTCCCCCCAGACACGAGTATTCCCACAGGTCAGTGACTGTGTGTGTCCCGTCGCCCCCCCCCCCGCCCCCATCAGAGGCAGGAGGCAGGGGTGGGGCAAAGCCAGGGAGAAAGAAGCCCAGGGAGCTAGGCTGGTCTAGGTTTGGCTCCAGACTCCCCCTGTGGCCGGGCACGACCCAGGTGACCAGTCCATAAGCGGATAAAAGTTTTTACCCTCAGCGCTTAAAAAGGTTCGTAGATGAGTGGATGTAAATGTTCGGCCCGTGTAGGGGGTTAAATAACTGGGAGAAAGGAGGCATTTGCAAGAAGATAGCAGGAAGGGAGACTCTCAAGACAAGCCTTGGGGACTGAAGGGTTGGGGGGGTCTAGTAAGAGCTGGGTTGCGGCCTCTCTCGGCCATCACCAAGAGGAAGGGACTGGAATTGGGGCGGGGTGCGCTTGAACCAGTAAGCGTTAAGCAGCGCGGTGAGGGGGCGGAGCAAGAGCCGAGCAGGAAGGAGAAAGGGGAAGAAGCCTGGGAGGAGAGGAAGCTCGCGCAGAAGAGGTGAGGGCCGGGACGCGAGCGGGTTCGGGAACCTTCTCTGAGGCTATCACAGGTGAGCCCCCGTCCTGGGGGGAGGTGACAGCAGGACTGGTGCTTGCTTCCTTTCTGGGGTCCTCGAAGACGGGCGCGCGGACGGGGCAGCCTTTTGAAGACTGCGCGCTGGCCATGACAGCTTCCCACCCCCTCTCCAACTGCCTTGGGCACCCAGCGCCACCCTAGCGGCCCCGGGAGGCATGGGGGCCTTGGGGTAATGCAGGTGGCCTCTGGCTGGGGCTGGCTGCGGATTCCAGCTTGCTGCCTCTGAGCTACACCCCCACATTAGAAAATGCGGTAACCCCCTCTTTGTCATCCTACCCTCACCCCCATCCCGCTGCCACTGCCCGCCTGTCAGCATCCCAGTCCCCACCCTCACCCCAAGAAGCCCAACAGACCTAGGTGTGGGCCACTTGGAAGCTGAAACCCTCAAAAGGCTGACTTAGTTGTGAACTGATTACAAACCGGTTTCGAGGGGAACAGACCACCAAAGCTGAGGCGGTATGGTATCTTTGCTTCCTGATTGTTGTCAGGGCCTAATGCCCAAGCAAAAGTAATCTAATTTGACCCTAGGTCAGCAAAGACTTCCTCTGAGTCTTAAGGAAATAAGGTGTCCAGTCCGTGCTGGCTGCTGATCTGGTGCTTTACGGGCTTTGTCCCTCATCCTTAACTCATCCCTCATTCTTTATATTTGTGCAACAGCTCCTCAAGATTGCTGTACCCCTCACACCTACTTAGTGGGTGAGAAAGGTGAGGAACGGACACAGCAAGTCACTTGCCTCTGTGCATTGGTCAGAAGGAGGAAAGTCAGGATTTGATTTGGATTTGTGTTTCCCATGCTGGGGATTGACTAGGCCTGGCACATGCTGGGCAAGCACTGTGCTACTGAGTCACATCCCCTCCCTGAGTTAGAATTTGAACTCAGGTCCTTCCAACTCCATGACCTTCCCGTGAAGGGGGAGCCTACAGCAACTTCAGGCACCTAAAGTGAAGTCTGGATCAAGTAGGGACTCCCTTGTCACATAGGCCTTGCAGCTTAGTAACTAATGTAGGAAACAGAAAGGTGTGTGAGATATTTGTTCTGTAGGGAGGTCAGTGATAGTCATGGAGCCCAGGGCTGCAGAGTGAAGTGGTGTTGCCAAGGTCAGAGGCTCAAAGTCCACTAGGAATATGTTTATCATGGCCAAAACCCAGGACCTGTTTTCCGAGCCATGTGATTGCTGTTGATGACTCATTCCCTCCTTCAGTAATTTCCTGCACTTTGCATCAGCTCTCAGTCTGTCATTTCCTTGGCCTGATCTTGATTTTTTTGAGGGGAGGGGTACTGGGGATCAAACTCGGGTCCTTTCGCTTGCAAGGCAAGTGGTGGAACCATTGGGCTACATCCCCGGCCCTAGGCCTGATCTTGTTTTGTTTTTTGGTTTTTTTCTTCTCATCAGTATTTCCTTGCGCTCACTGTCCACATTCGCCAATACATTTTTTAGATAGTTTTCAGGTTCCTCATTTAGACTGTCAGTCTCTGTGATGGCAGTTCCCAACTCGCCTCTCCAGCCTATCCCTAATCTTGGGACTCTGGACCCAAACTCTCAGATATTCTAATCTCTACTGGCTAATTCTACTGCTTGCCCCCACAGGTACCCAAATACAACATTCCCAGATCCAAAGTTATCCCATCCTCCCACAGGGCTTGGGTCTCTGCGGCTCCTTGCCTAGGCTAGTGCATTACCTTCCACACTAGTCCTCCTGCCCCTGGAGTCCACCCACCTCTACACAGCCTCTTGAAAGTTCAGGAGTCATCTTGTTAGTATCTTGAGATCTAACAGACCTTTCTCCTCTTCTTTCGAACCTTGTACCCTGAAGGAGAACCCTTCCCACTTTGTATAATTGCTCACTTATCTGTCACCATTAGTGTGTGTGTGTCACATTAGAAATTGAGTTTGTAGATGGTTGCAGATTAAGACTAATGAAAGAGCAAAGTAAGCTTTCCAATTAAGTGCTGTTGGTACTAGGAGTGATTATTGATATAGAAACATTCAGTTATGTTGTAGTAATTCTCTTCTACTTTTCTTAGACATTGGGTCAAGGAGTAAGCAGAGCATTCAAGAAGAAAAGCAAGGAGAACATCATCATGGCTTCAGTGTCTACTCATGGAGACCAAGAGAAAGGGCCTCAGTTGCCACCACTGAGCAAGAAGGTATATTTTTAATTTGAGTGGAAATTGAGAGTGGCCATCTGAAGAGGGATATCTCATAGGACTTTCCTTAAACTTCACCCTGACCCGCCATCTTACTTATTTTTTTCAGTCTGCCTCTTTGTTAAATGGGTGCAGGGAACATAGACTGAGGAAGGAAAGTGTGGTTTTGGATGCCTCGAAAAGAAGCCTTTTAAAATTTTATTTACAAACTCTTTTTGGTACACTTTCCTGTTTGGAACTCAGCTTAGCTAACTCATAAAGAGGATGTCCGTGACTGAAGAGGTTTCCTGTAGCAGAGCAAAACTCTTGTCACTATCAGAATGATGCATCTTGCTTATTTTTACATTTTTTTGTTACTAAAGGTTATCATACTAAGCATATGCTCTGACGGGTGTTGCTTTTAGGATAGCAGAGTCCTTAATTACTAATTAGCCATCAGATTGAGAACTCACATGTTAACATGGGCACATTTTTTCAACTTGTTAAGAATGAATATTATTTGCTTCAGCAACATAAAATGAAAGAGAGAGAGAGAGAGTATTTGGTGGATAAATGGAGCTCATGTTCTTGGGGTCAACGATTCAAGCTAAAATTATCTTTGGAGGAGATAATGTATAAGGAGCAAAGAATAGGAGAGGCAAACAGACAAGCAGTAACAGGTCACAAGGAGAAGAATTTGAAAACTGAGCTTCCCCTGTGAAATAGCCATAAAACGACCATGGCTCTACAGAAAAGGATCCCTAGAGCTCCTGAAAGGAGACTGCAGGTCTTGACCTTGAATCTGGGAGCACAGAAATTGTGATAGTTTGGTGTGTACATATGTGTGTAAAGGGGATTTTTCTTATTTCTGCTGCAGCCACAGCAGAAGCAAGAACAAATACAGATACTCCTTTTTTTAGAGTGGGCTTCTATGCCAGTAAACCCACCAGCAGTTGCAAATAGCGTAAGTCAAAAATGCGTTTACAGGGCCAGGGATTTAGCTCAGTGGTTCTGCCACCTGCCTCCCAAGTGCAAGGTCCCGAGTTTGATCCCAGGTACCAAAAAAAGAAAAAAGATGCATTTAATACATCTGTCTACCATACATCAAAGCTTAGCAACACAATTCACTGTAGAGTGCCGGCTGTGTACCCTCGTGATCATGTGACCGACTGCGAGGTGCTGCCCAGTATCACAGGAAATTGTGTATTATAGTGCATATGGTTAGCCCTGGACAAGATCCAAATCCCAAGTATGAAAGCCTGTCGATTCCCACCATCATAAAATCAAAAAATGTGGACCAGCATGAGTTAGGGACCATCTGTATTTACATGGGACACACAGGAGTGCCTGCTGAGGGGCACTTGTGGTAAGGAACCAAGGTGATAGAATGACAACAATCACTTCTGCATTGGTGTGCATCACCACAGTTACAACTGTTGGCCTCACACTGATTGCTGCACCCTTGTACTGAGGCATGGGTGTAGAGAATAAAAGGGTGGCCACCAGCTTGCGCTGCTTGTAGAGCTCTGGAAGTACAGGAGCCATAGGGACCCTCACCCTATTAACATGACATCATGCATTTCACATACTTGGCATAGAGCCTAGTCCGTGAGAAAGTGCTTAAGAAATGGTTCTATCACCGTCCTTGATATCTACTATAAAACAGTCTAAAAAGAGCAGTGGAAAATCAGAAGATCTCTACCTTCACTGAGGAGGCAACATTGAGCTGGGTCTTAAAACCAGGTAGATCCAGGCATGGTAGTGCATACCTGTAGTCCTAGCACTTGGGAGGCTGAGGCAAGAGGATCACCTTGAGTTCAAGGCCAGCCTGAACTACATAGTGAGACCCTGTTTAAAAAACAACTAAAAAAGACCAGGTAGGTAAAGGGAGTGAGAAGCCTGGTAGGTATAGTGAACTGGATGGGTAGAGGTTTGGAGGCAAGGAAGGACACATGGCCTCAGCTGAAATTCAGCCTGTCCAGATAGCTGCTCCTTGTGCTCTAGACAGTAAGTCACTCTGTCTCTCCAACTGGGATTCATTCCTTGCCTAAATCCATCGAGTGGATTGACCATTAATGAAGAGCTGGGTGTCATGGCTCATGCCTGTGGACCCAGCTACTCAGGAAGCTGAGGCAGGAGGACGGTGCAAGTTCAAGGCCAGCCTAGACAACTTAGGGAGATCTTATCTCCAAACAAAAATAGTAAGTTCAGGGTCGGGGATTTAGCTCAGTGGTTTCCCCTCCTGCTGTGCAGGTGCAAGGACCTGAGTTCGATCCCTGGTACCAAAAAAACCCAAATAATAATAATAATAAGTTCTGGGAATATAGTTCAGTAGCAGAGCACTTACCTGTACAATGCCATGGATTTAATCCCCAGTACTGAGAGAAAGAGATGCAGAGACAGACAGACAAAATGGGTGCTTTATCTTTTTTATTTTGTTTGTTTGTTTGTTTGTTTATTTATTTATTGGTGTTTTGAGACAGGGTCTCACTATGCAGTTCAGGCTGGTCTTGAACTCACTATGTAGCCCAGGCTGGTCTTGAACTCGCAGTGATCCTCCTGCCTCAGCCTCCTGAGTGCTGGGATTATAGGCATGCATGCCTGGCTTGGATGCTTTTCTGATGATCTGAATTAACTCACCATGTAATTTTCCTTACAGAGTTTCTTGTTTTGTCCAAAATCAAAACTGCACATGCACAAAGGAGAGGCTGCCAAGATTATCCGAGAATGTCAAGAAGAAAGCTTCTGGAAGAGAGGTAATCTCATCCCTCTTGATGTTCATTAACACTCTATTTGCTGCAATATCCATCTCCATCTCCTATTAGAATTATGCTGATGATTTATTATTGAGCAGGGTTTTACATAAATCCTTAAAGAACTTTGATATTAAGAGATGTTTAGAGTTTAAATCCATTTTGAGACCCTTTTCAGGGCAGAGATGACATCTAATTGTGGAGCTCTTTACCTCACTTTAGCAGAAAGTGACACACACGTAACTCTTTCCTTCTCGTGAGCACAACATATATCAGGACCATTACTTAGAATTTCTTGATGACCAAAAAGTAGGCCTTACCTAAATTCCACTCATGTCTAAGCTTCATAGGACTCAGAAATGATGCCTAAGTTCCTCTGAGGCTTCATCCCAGAGCCTAACACCATGCCTCAGACATAGAAAATGCCTCATAAGTACTTGTTTAGTGAATAAAAAATGGCAGTGTTCCATAAATACCTCTCTTCCTGTTTCTGAATAGCATTTTGTGGTGAGTTGCTTCCTTTTTCTAGGCCTGCTTTACATCAGAAAAGGGTGTGAAGTCCAGCTGTGTATTAAAGTCCCTTCCAATTAAAAAAACAAGAAAACTCATGATTCATCATTTGAAAATAGCATAGCTGAAACTAGTGGTGCATAGCTGTAATCTCAGCACTTGGGAGGCTGAGGCAGGAGGATTGTCATGAGTTTAAGGCCGGCCTGGGCTACATATAAGTTCAAGGCCAGCCTGAACTACATAGCAAGGCCTTGTCTCAAAAAAAGGAAAGAAAAGAAAATGGCATAATAGCCTATAGCTGTACACCTAATATCTCACAACATTGCTGACAAAGGGATAATTTAGACTT
>NW_004624761.1:18135017-18193902 GCF_000247695.1 Heterocephalus glaber
AAAAAAAAAAAAAAGACTAGAGTTTGCATTGTCTGTGTGCAAACCACTCCCTATTTCTGCTTCTTTTGTAGGCACTGCTTGCTCACCTGTGAGGAATGCAAAATAAGGCGTGGATTAACTGAGGAGGGAGGCTCCCAGCCTTCTGCTTCCTAAACTCTGTGTCTGTGGCTTTTGAAGTTTCTAAATCCCTGAATTTGTACACATTTAAAATTTCAAGTGTACTAAAAAATAATATACTTCTGGTGAAAGAGACATCTTGTGATTCATTCTTTTGAAATGCTTTCTGTGGAAGGCTCTCAACTGACCAATGTGTTTTTCTGCTCTTTAAGAACATGGTGGGAGGGGCTGAGGGTGTAGCTCAGTGGTAGAGCACTGTCCTAGCATGCTGGAACTCCTGGGTTCAATCTCCAGGAGGAAAGAGAGAGGGGAGGGAAGGGGGAGAGAGGAGGAGAGGAGGGGGAGGGGAGGCAGGGAGGGAAGGGAGGAGAGGGGAGGAGAGGGGAGGAGAGGGGAGGAGAGGGGAGGAGAGGAGAGGGGAGGGAAGATGTTGAGAGTCCTCACACATCAAAAAGAAGTGACCCTGGGCTGGGGATTTAGCCCAGTGGTGGAGCACTTGGCTTGCAAGCAAAAGGTCCCAGGTTCAATCCCTGGTACTGGAAAAACAGAGAAATTACATTGCATCCTCCCTTACTTATAGCTATGTAAAAAGAATTTAGAGTCTGATTAGCCCCCAGCTATTTTCTTACTCTGCCTTTTTTTTTTTTTTTTCCAACATTTTAAGTTCTCTGGTAGAGGACAGGAATGAATGATGAAAAAGTTGGGAAGTCATGACCCAAAGAAAATTTATGTGTATGGAGATAGCAATATGGGATAAGAAAGACTGTGCCTTACAAGTATTAGAAATGCTTCCTAAAATGTAGAGGGCAAGATTTTTAATGAAAAACATTTCACTGGAAAGCTGGGCATGGTGGTATACACCCATAATCCCAGCATGCGGGAAACTGAGGCAGAAGGATTTTGAGTTTGAGGCCAGTCTTGGCTACACGGTAAAACTCTGTCTCAACAAACAAACTATAAACAAAACAAATTTGTTTAAAAGGGACAGTATGGATGAACTGCCCCTTCACGATGAAGGTGACTGGTTCATGTGTATGGTAGAAAAACACCCATCATTTTTAGGTTACCTGCTTAGCTAATGGGTGCAGGCTCAAGGTCAGTGGTCAGTAATCAGGTTCTTTTATAGACTACTGGTGTTCTGAAAGAATACACCCAACTTCCCAAAAACTGCTCCCAGGGGACAGCTTATTTATGGAAAGAATCACTAAAGGAATTCATAAAATGATAAACTCGTAGAACTTTAGGGAGTAGAGGCAGCTAGTATAATCCCAGAATTGGATTCCTATTCTCCAACCACATTTGTTGCATGAAAAAAGAAATCATATTTGAGAATCTCTTATTTTATGACAAGTTGGCTGAGCCCTATACTGAAACTTCTCTCACATCTTCATGTCTTCTCAGGAAAATGCTTTAGATATTGTCATCATTGGTGTATAGTGTGTGTGTGTGTGTGTGTGTGTGTGTGTGTACACATTTGTGTTTTACTTAATGCATGTTAAAAGCCACCCTATACCATGGAGATAAAAAAGTTAATGCTTTTTGTGTGGTAGTGCACACCTGTAATCCCAACTACTAAGGAGACTGAGGCAAGAAGATTGGAAGTTGTCAAAAGCCAATATGGGCAACTTAGTGATACCTGGTCTCAAAATTTAAAAATAAAAATAAAAAAGGTGAAGGATGTAGCTAAGGGTTCCCTAGGTTCAATATCCAGAACTGCCAAAACAAGCAAAAACAGTTAATACTTGGTATGAAATATTTTATTTTAAACATCAAAAATATGTGGAAGTTGTGTTGGTTTTTTCCTTTTTTTCCTTCTGTTCTAAGGATAAACCCAGGGCCTGGAACATGGTAGCCAAACAATCTGCTGAGCTACATCTCCAGCCCTAGATGTTTTTGTTTTCATGTGAACATTGAATGAATGGAGTGATCTGACAGAGCCCCATTTTCATAGTACATATACTGTCTCTACAGTCAGTAAAGTTCTATTTCTGCACATCAGAATGCAGAGCCAATTTCCCAGCTTGTTTGCATGTCTGTGTGTTGCCAGGGATTGAACCTAGAGACTCATGCATGTTAAGCAAGCACTCTACCACTGTGCTGTACACCTGTGCTGTGTATTAGCTGAATCTAATACACCTGACCTACCTAAAATCAGGTGCTAGTCTAGCTTCTTGGATGGAGTTTAATCCTTGGCTCTGACAACTAGCAGTTGGTGATTCTGTTATCTCAGCTAATGGAAAAAATTCAAAACTGGGCACAGTTATTTCCTGCATCCAGAAAATTATTTCCTAGGAATGAGAATATTTTCACATTGCAAAGCATAGCAAGTCAATATTAAAATATCTGTCTTGTGGCACTGGAAAAAATGTATTTATTATTGTCGAATGCAAACTTTTTTTTTAGCTGTTGACATCATCATAGATCTCAATTAAGATGGGTTTATTGCTTGAGCTTCTGCTTTTTCTAGTAGATAAATTATTCATTGAAGCAGTTTACCATAGTGATCTTAGTATGAAAGGAGAAATCAGTAAGGAGAAAACTAGAAGGTCATCAAAGAAGTCTTGACTTCTGCTGCATATTTCCTGCATGTATTAGAAAGCAAGTGTCTGGGGAAGAATGTCTGTTTCCTGTGTTTCAGAAGCAGCATCTGCCTTTTAGCACTGAGTAATGACCAACACTCATCATCAAGTTGGTCATAAAAACAACTTTCATGATTTAAAAAAAAGGCCTGGCAAAGAACAGTAGGATAAAATTGTAAACTTGCATGAAAGAAAAAAGCTGATGATACTTAGTAAAAGTTGGATATATATAACCAACCTTATTGACAGAATTTCCCTACGATGACATGGTCTGATAGTCTAGAGTGAGGGAAATGAAAAATATCCAATTTGTGATGGTGCTCAATGGACAATGGGATTATGCTCTGATAGACCTATCGTGAATTGAAGATGAATCTAATACACCTAACCTACCTAAAATCATGGTTTCTATTATCCTATCTTCCATGTGCTCAAAACACTAGATTGGCCTGCAGTTGAACAACATCGCCTAACACAAAGCCTATGTTATAATAAAGTGCTGAACAGCTGGTATGTATTGAATGCTGTAATGAAATGAAAAACGGGATAGTTGTACTGGTACTTTTTTGCTCTATTGTAGCCCCCAAATCACGAAGTTGAAGCATTCTAAAGTTGGAGACCATGTTTTGAATTTGATTATTGGAATTTAAAATGCAACATTAATACTTTATCCATGAATGTACCTATAAGAAAATACAAAGTTAATATCTGAAATCAACAAGCCTCACTCACACGTTTGTAGTTATTCTAGTCACCATGGTGAAATGTTCTTGACAGGAGAATGATACTAGTAATGAAGATCCAAATCCAACCAGAAAACATCAGATTTAATCCAGTTCATCCTCGTGGCTCTTCAGTGATGTTTTAGAAGTGCATTTATTTCTTGGCTTACATATGGATAGATGATTAAAAAGGATCCTGTCAACATAGCTTTAAATTTTGAGGCATTGGTCAAAATATTCCATATACTTTGTTGGCTGAGGTGATCATTTGTTTCTAAATTTTGCTCCAGTTTGTGTAATCTTGGAGTTTAAAAGTTATTGCTGGAGTTAAATTGTATTCTATATGAAATATGTATCTCACAATTTTAAAAACCAGTGGGATAATCCTTTTGTGTGCTTTTCTTTATCAAAATAATCAGAAATTCCAGAGAGATTTATAATACATATGTAGTATGTAATACTCATATATTTTAAAATTCTTGAGCTAAAGGTGTTGTTCAGTGGTTGAACATTTGCCCAGCATGCATTAAGCCCTGGGTTTGATCCCCAGCAGTACAAAAAAAAGAAAAAAGAAAAATTCTCTTAAAGATATTCTCTTTAGGGCCAGGGATTTAGCTCAGTGGTTTCGCCACCTGCTGCGCAAGCTCAAGGACCCGAGTTCAATCCCTGGTACCAAAAAAAAAAAAAGATATTCTCTTTACTCAATCTAAGAATAAATTAGTTAATATTATAAAAATATTACAGTTTATCTTGAACAACTGAAATAATGAAACGTAATGCAAATGTTGTGTAATTTTCTTGTTATTTGCATAATGCAACCTGTTAAATTGACAAAAGATTTTTCCAAATTTCAGATATAAGGCTGATTTTGTAGATATTTAGGGTTGGCAGAGATTTCAGTAGTTAATCCAGAGGCTTCAAAGTTCAAAGTCAGACTGATAAAGAAATTGAGTAAAGCTGGAATAGTAGCATATTAAATACAAGCATATTATTCACTTCCCCCCACACAAATATCTGGGCCTGTCAAACATTCCAATTTTTCAAAACAAGTGAAGGTTTTTAAATGAAATTTTCTGGATTTAAAATGGTTTCTTTATTTTTATGTTTTGGGGTTTTTTTGTTTGTTTTGGGTTTTTTTGAGACAAGGTCTCCCTATGTAATCCAGACTGGCCTTGAACTCACATCACAGGTGTACGCTACCATGCCTGGCTAGATTTTAAATGTTTTCGCACCTTTCTGAAGAATTTAGCAGCTGAGCAGTGGATCATACCATGGGACAATTATATATTCAATTTTTTTTTTTTTGTATCAGGAATCAAACTCAAGGCCTCATGCTTGACAGGCAGATGCTGCACTGCTGAGCTACATTCTTGGCCCTATAAGAATATTGAGTCTCCACAGCCAGTAAAAGCCCACCTTTCTGGACCTTATAGTCTCATCACTGGTTCTTTTTTTTTCCCCTGGTACTGGGGATCAAACTCACGACCTTGCACTTTGTGAGGCAGGTGTGCCACCACTGAGCTAAATCCCCAGCCTCTCATCACCAGTTCTTGGTTTGAGGTCCACTCCAACCTCTCACCACTCCCTGCGGAAGTCCCTCTGCACTGTTGCTGGCAGGTGAGACTCCAGAACCTGCTTATGTTCTCCGGGAATGGACACTTCCTGCGCCGCAGTGCAATCAGGGTTGGGGTTAGGGTTAGGGTTAGTGTTTTGTTGTGGTGTTTTCTTATTCTGAATCCCTACGGTGTTTTGTTTTGTTTGCAGATTGAGGCACTTTGTAAATGTCAGTCTAAATCTGTACTTTTCCTGTGGCTACAAAATGTAATTCTTACTTTTCTTTCACATGACAGCCTTTAAGTCCTGAAAAATTGTTTTTCTCAAAATTCTGGCTAAAGGACCCCATTTTTTTCAACCTTTGGAGTAGGTTTGCAATTGAGTCACAGTCTTATCTCAGGAGACTATTCGGTGTGTGTGTCCTCAGACACAGACCCCAGAAATGGAGTGAGCAGTTCAGAGGAGAGTGGGAGCATCACACTTTTGTTTCAGGCCCTGGGACTGTTAGCAAGCATGTCTCCAAGTCAGCCCTACGCTTCAGATCCAGGCTCCATTATGTACCAGCTACTTGACCTTGGGGTTGTTTTTTTAAAATCTGCTCTGAACCTCAGTTTCCTCATATAGAATATAAATACTAGATTTACCTGACAGGTTGTTCATGAGAATTCAATGAGCTGATACTCATAAAATGCTTAGAACAGCACATGGCTCAGAGTACTAATGGATATTAACTATTACAACTACATTACCACTAATGGAGCCTAAGGACATTATTGGTTCACACTTTCAGCTCTGACAAGGCTTTTACACATGACCTACTTTTAAGTCAGGTCGCCCCATTTTATGCTGAACTTCAGTGTAGTACATTATACACTTACCTCCTTTCAATTTCATAGAACTGTCTTTTCAGATATTTTTTTCAGTCCAAAGTCTGATTCAACAGGTTGAGTATGGTATCATCCACACTATAAAACATTGTTTCTAGGGCTGGGGATTTAGCTCAGTGGTGCCAGCCTGCCTTGCAAACACAAGGTCCTGAGTTCAACCCCAGGTACCACAAAAAAACCAAAAAAACCATTGTTTCTGCCTTTGGTTTCTGAATTTGTGGTGTTGTTTTTAGGTGTTCAGAGTTTTTGTTGACTAAATGTTTTACAGGAGCAAATTTTAATGTTATAAAATACAACCCTCAAATAGTGGTTTATTTTATTAAAGACAGGCTCTCACCTCTACATATAGGTGGGAAAGAATGGGATTAAGAATGGAAGAGTAACAAAAGGAGAACCTGGGAGGTAAAAATCAATTATAAAAATGTATATGTAATATCAAAAAATAGAAATAAAAAAGGAATCTATCAATGAAGGATTACTAAAACTGTTATTTATGGTATCACAGAAAATAGACAATGTGCCTAATGAACTTGGTTTAGCTAAGATTTCCAGGCAGCATTGAGCCAGGTGTCACTTGAATTTTTTTTCCCCTGAAATGAGAGAGACATAATAAAAGGAACAAATTATTGTTTCCAAATGGAATTTAAAGAAAACACAAACGCTCAGAACAGTTCTTTCAGCCAGCTAAGTGTTCTCATATTCAGAATGGCTTCCAAGCAAAGACTAAATCCAAAGTGAGAAGTTTCTTTTCAAGATCTCAGAAAGATAATAGTGCCAAAGACATTTCAGACAAACACCTCCCTGTGTGTCCTGAAAGCATGTGTAGGGCCGGGGATTTAGCTCAGTGGTTCTGCTGCCTGCCTTGCAAGTACAAGGTCCCGAGTTCGATCCCCGGTACCAAAAAAAAAAAAAGAATTAAAAAAAAGCATGTGTATTAGCTCTCCTATTGCTGGTACAAAAAACCTGCTACCCACAACTTAGGGGAGGAGAGGTTTAATTCTGGCTCTGTTTCAGACCACGGTTGGCAGGCTCCGAGGCTGGAACATGGCAGAAGGTTGTGGTGGAGACAAGCTGCTTACTTCATGGCAGCTGGAGGGAAGCCCAGCACAAGAGCAATGGCAAGAGGTATACCCTACAAAGGCAATGATCCACTTCCTGTAAAGGCACCCCACCTCCCACCATAAGAGGACATTCAGCTATAAACATCAGTCGATTCATCTATTATGTGTCCCCATGCCCCAGCCATGTCCCCAGCTCAATCCAGTCAAATGGACAAGATTAACTGGACAGCATGCCTTGCACGACCCGCCCAAGGCTTCTTAGAATCTGAAAGATGTTTATCAGACCCACAGGGTGCCCAACATAAGAGGGCTGTTTTCAGTAGACTCACAGGTGGCTTCTGTGTAATGGAGTTGACTGTAAATTGATGTGAGAAGTTTAAAAAGAGGGGGTAGGGTTATTAGCTTGGGCAGGACTGCTGTAAAAGGCCACTGGATCCTCAAATTTGTAAGCAAGTAGACTGAGAATATTAGTTGGTTGCAAAGATTTGCTGCCTTTGTGCAGGATTTAGAGGGTGGGTCAAGAGTCTAGAATAAACACCACAGAATACTCTGAAGCTCTAGTCAGGGTGTGGCTGACTGGACTTCAGAACTGCTATGGACAAATAACTGGCAAACTGTTTTCAGTTTTGGTGGAAATGGCCATTGGATTTAGGGCTTTCACACTGAGCTAGCCCGTTTTATTTTTTTGAGATGGGATCTAAGTTGCTAAGTTGCCCAGGATGGCCTCAAACCAAATTCACTGTCCTCCCACCTTAGCCTCCTAGAGTAATGGGATTACAGGCATGTGCTTCACATTGGCTGACATATGACTTATTCTTCCTTTTTCGATGGCATGCCTACAATAGTTATATTATCCCTACTAGGTTAGAGTATTTGAGGTGAGCAAGCCAGATAACTCGGGCCTTTGGACTGAGGGGCAATAAGTAGCCTCATCCATACTTGAATCTGATTAGATGATGTGCTCTTGGACTTCAGGCTGATAAATGGGATATGAATTGGAGGTCCTGAGAAAGACACTGGATTTACTTTGTACATGAGAGATGTGAATTACTGGGGTCAAAGGGCAGACCTGAAAAGATGATTGCAACATCCCATTCATTCTAAAATATTAATGGGTGGAGAGTTTACACATTTCTGCCCTTTAATAAGCGGGCTTGTGCCAAAATAATGCTACATGACTCAGAGATGGGTCATACACAAAAGGTGATGCAGCTCTGGACATGCTTTCTGGACACTCCCACTGGGGTTCTAAAGTCATGATTGCTCTGCGTGCCATGCTGTGAGGAAGCCCAAACTAATACATGGAGACATAGTGAAATCCTGAAGATACACAGACAGGCCCCAGCTGACCAGGCACCCTCTGCCCTGGCACGTGTCTCACCAGCATGTGTGAACCTAAGAGACCCAAAGTCAAAGCACTCAGTCAAATCCTTCCTTAATTCCTTGACTCAGAAAACTGAGCTAATAAATGGCTTGTTTTAAGCCACTAAATTCTGAGATGATCTGCAGTGACGGTTAGCTGAAATGTTTCTGGCCTAAGACCGCAATGTCATTTTTAATTTAATTGAATCAAAACCAAACTTTATGTCAAACAAACATAATGAAATTATACAACTTTTTTTTTGAGACAGGGTCTCGCTAAGCAGTTCAGGCTGACCTTGTACTGTGTAGCTGAACTTGTGATCCTCCTGCCTCAGGCTTTCAAGTGCTGGAGTTACAGGTGTGCGCTACCACACCTGGCTGTATTTTTATTTCTCTGGCATTTGCACATTTTGGGAACTCGACTATTATCCATTGGATCTTGAATGTCTCCTAAAGGCCTTAGGTACAATGGACCTTCAAATTATGACCAGCCTGACATACGAACACCTTGGGTTAATTAGGTTAATAGAAGATTCATTTGCCTCTTGGTGTCTATAGCGTGTACCCAGGTAAACATCTGGATCTCAGCAGTATTGACTTACAACCAACTTCAGTTACAACCAGCCCTTGGGAACCAATCAAGTTTGTAAGTCAAGGATCCACTGTATAAGGTTTAGTTCCCAGAGGGCCACTATCGGGAAGTAGTGGAATCTGAGAGAGGGCCCTGTGGGAAGAGTCCCTTCCTCCTTCCTTCACTCCTTTGCTTGTGAAGTACGCTACCACTGTGTAACGGCTTTCCATGGGCCCAAAGCCATAGTGATAATGGATAATGGACCAGAAACTATAATACAGAGCTAAAATAAACCTTTTCTCTTTATAAATTGATTATCTACAGCATTTCATTATAGTGACGGAAATTTAACACAATGACCACTTGTTTTTAGGCATTCAGCTAATTACCAAAAATTGATGTCTGTATGAATCATATTCATCATCTTTATTATATATTCATAGATGTCTTAAACTTCTATCTCTAAGAAACACCATTTACTTGTAACGAAACATTAAAATTGCAAATAAAACCATAAAATCAATGAAGATGAGTGCTGTTGCATGCTCCTTTACATTATTTTCCATAAACAGCACAATACAGCAAACACTAGAGAAAGGCTTTAAATAACATTGCAAAGCGGAACACAAAAATTATGCTTGCTCCCCCCACCCCAATTCAACATGCAGACATCCTATTTTCATATAAGCAAATTCTAAAGCATCACAGTCTCTTAATAGTTTTAGAAGAGTATCTTTGCCTTGTAATTTAAAACAATCTCACAAACTGTACGCAATCATAGAATAATACCATGATCACAACAGTACACAATGTAGTCTACATTTACATGATCTACATTACAAGGTGACTACATTTACATGATTGTAAAGCTAAAATCTGTGTTTTTCCTTAAATATCATAGTAAGTCAAACCACAAAAACCCAGAATTTAGTTTTAAATGCATTTATGAAGACTGCTGCTGAGCTCAAAGCATGCAGGTATTTCATGATCACCTAGCTGAAGCTGGATGTTGAAAGTCCTTCAGTATGTCCAATGATGTACTTTTTCACTCATCCCAAGTATCTCCATATTTGTTTACTTTGACTAGGAAAAAAAGCATAAATAATTGATAGTTTCAAACAGTAACAAGTAAGACACTATCTTAAGTTTGTTATGATGAAAAGTTGTTTCCTCTCATTTGAATAAAGCACACGAGAGTCAGATCTTAATTATAAAAGGGGCTGGCTAAGCTTTTGTGAACTAGAAGCTGTTCAGAACTACAAACGTCCTGTATTTTTGCATATATACTTAATCCTCATTAACAACCTTATAGTAAACACAATCCCCTCTTTAAGGTTGAGAAAACAGATTAGTAACTTGCCCAAGGTACAAGCCTTAACAAGTAGAACTGAAGCATGTCTAGTTAGGACCAAACCTAAATAGATGCCTTTACAACTTTATCAACTAAGTGTGGTACATATTATCATATATAGCAAAAAGTTATCAGGAAATTAAAAAATAAATTTACATTTTGTTTTCAACAAAACAAAACCACCAGTAACATGGTCAAGTCTTCAAGTTGGGGTTAATTCAATCTTATCTTCCAGGAGCTGTCCTACAAAGAAATGGTTTTCAATATTCCTGTATTTTATATAAAGTTAAATTTTAAAACACGATCCTATCTTTTTTACTATTTTTGGCTTCTCTTCTACATGGCCTCCATCTGTGTGAATTACAACTCCTCAGAAGACTCAAGTAATCATAACAATACAAACAAGTTCAGTGTGGTCCTTTCAGGGAATCTATGAAGTCAAAATTATTTCATTACTATACTAGGACATCATCTACCCCTTTTCCCTCACATTCTGCCTATTCCTCTTTGTTCTCATTATTTCATGATTATAACAGTTTTCTAGAACCTATATGATATGGTGACATGGCTCTGACAGTTAACAGAAAATGTACTTGTGTTTTTAAAATTGCTCAGTCTTGATTGCTAATTAGATAAATAGTGATAAATATAATCCACATCAACTAAAGCTGAAAACTCTGACATTTTCAGACCCTGGTCTGGATTCAAAAACATTATAAAAAAATAATCAGGTCTTTTTTTCTTTTTCGGTACTGAGGATAAAACTCAGCACCTTGCACTTGCCAGGCAGGCTGGGTGCCACTGAGTTACATCCCTGGCCCATTAACAGGTCTTTTTCTTTAAATTATGTAAAAGAAAATCCATTTTTCTTTTTACGAAGAAAAAAGTTCATAATTTTATAAACACTTCAAGACTTCACAGTTGAAAACACAACTGTCAAAATCTAACTAACGTTTGAGATACAACATATTTCATTTTTTTACCTTTCAATACTACATAAGACCAAAATACTAATTTCTGATATAACAGTGCAAGGTACCATGCTATGCGAACTTACCAGAAAAGATTACAAAAATGAGAGAAACACCAACTTCTTGCCCTCATGGAGCTTACAGTCTAAATCCTTAAATTAATTACCAAAGTAAAGTACCAATAAGTCTTGCGTATTACAGAGTAACAGCCACTGTATGCATAAAGTCTGTGCTAAGACTTAATGACAAACATCAAATACTACAAATTACAACTCTATATGAAAGCTAGATTTTTTTTGGTACCGGGTATCCAACTCGGGTCCCTGCACTTGCGCAGCAGGCAGCAAAACCACTGAGCTAAATCCCCAGCCCTAGCTAGATTTTTTTACATCAAAATTATGGTGTAGACATTTTCATTGCTAAAAAAATAATTATAAATGAACAATCGAAATAAAACTGGCTCTAAAGAAGGATCATAATAATACTAATGATTTTCATGTATTTTATAGCATATGGCCTTCCAGAAAGAACCAAAGGCCTATTCCTTTTTTTTTTCTTTTTGTGGTGGTGGTAGGGACTGAACCTATGGGCCTTATATATGCTAGGCAAGTGCACTGAGCCACACCTTCAGCTTGACTTTTAAAATAAATAGAACATATATTTATAATGTCATCTTTCTTTATTATTTTTTTTATTTTTTGAGACAGGGTCTCATGATGTAGTAAAGCCTGGCCTTGAGCTCACTAGCCCAGGCTGGCCACAAACTCGCAGTGATCCTCCTGACTCAGACTCCCCAGTAGTGGGATTACAGGTGCATGCCACCACCTCTTTCTTTAGAGATTAATTTGTGTGTCAGAAAATTGACTCTGGGTAGTATTTGCCTGTTCCAAAAAACCGAAAAAAAGAGGTAACTTAAAAACTTAGTATTGCTAAAAAAAAAAAAGGAACTGGATGTGATACAACATACCTATAATCCCAGCTACTCAGGAGGCAGGAGGATCCCAAGTCTAAAGGTCAGCTTGAGCAACTTAGTGAGACCCTAGCTCAAAATTTTTTAAAAACTGGCTGGGAGGGCCGGGGATTTAGTGCAGTGGTTTCACTGTCTGCTCTGCAAGCGCAAGGACCCAAGTTCGATCCCCGGTACCAAAAAAAAAAAAAAAAAAAAGCTGGTCCGTAAGGCACATAACTCTTTCAAATACACAAGAAAAACTTCATTATTATTCTCCCTTGCCAAAAGTGGCATTACAGCCCAATGATCAACCTCAGGTCATGCAAGAGATGCAGCATTAGGAAAAAGATATTAACCCCCAAGGTGATTTCTTATAAAGAAAAACAGTCAAATGGGTGTGTAATTTCCACATTGTACTTGACTTACAAAACTAGTTTGTCTTAAGTCTTCCTATTTGGATTTATTTTCTTGTTTGAATTTCATTATGTTTTAAAACAAAATGGACTATGGAACACTTCTTAAAAATGGAAAAAGCAAGCCAGGCATGGTGGCAACACACCTGAAATCCTAGCCAATCTGAAAGGCTGAGGCAAGATGCTCACAAATTGGAGGCCAGCCTGGGCAACTTAGCAACTTATCAAGACCCTGTCTCAAAATAAAAAATTCAAAAAGGGGTGGGGATGTAGTTCAATGTGAAGGACTTGGGTTACATCCCTAGTACCACAAAAAAAGGGAAGAACTGGTAACTGTGAGATAATTATTCTTTAAAAATTTTATTTTGGCTAATTGCTTGAATAATTAAATCATATTAGTATAATTAATGTTTTAAACTAATGCTTTAGTTTCCAATCCTAAGAGTTATGTGATTCAGACTAAACTATCATACCTTCTTTTTTTGGCTCTCTTTCCTGCATAGGCCTGACTGAGGGGCCAGTCTTTTGTGTTAAAGTTACTTCATATGACTCTCTGTTCTTTTGTCTTAATTCCTCATATGTAATATTTTTTCTTTTGGGACTTTCTTCAAGGTTGGGATCAGGTCCTAAAACAACAAACAATTAATAAATGGCAATAAAAGGATTTGGATAAACCCAAAGCAACTGAATTTTGTAAATGCTTATCTACAAAGCAGAATAATAAAGTGAAATAAGGATCAAATTATTAGCACCATTTTAAAGGTACTAAACTTTCCCAAGGAAATTATAAAATTAAAACCTACTCTCCCTTAAAAATAAAGAAAAAACAACCTACTCTCCCTTATACTTTTAAGCTTTTATCTCTAAAACTTAAAATCAACATCAAAATTTTAAAACCTAAACCCTAGCCAGAAAAATGATAGATAATGGGTATCATAATATACAATCAAATAACTTAAACTCATTAAAATTCTAGTGTTCTAAACTGGGTTATTCACACTATGTTTGGAATTAAAGAGAAGTATTGTACTGGTGAAAGAGAACAAAACTTGACAATGTAGATTTTATTTCCACAGTTAAATGTTCTGATAAGAGCTTATATATGCAAACTCTAGTTACTTTAAAAAATTAATTTTCCATCTGTATATTTAAACACAAGTACTTGAAACTACCTACTGAAAAGTATAAACCATATCCTTAAAGCAGAGTGGGACTGTTATCACTCTGGTCAAACAGATACAATACTGAAGTGGAAAAAAGTGACAACTGTTCATCCTGGGAACCTGCGTTTATTCTTTATATTTCCCAAAGAAAGTCAAAGTGTGAACAATACATATTATCAAAGAGGCAAACACTGAAGAAAAACAAAGAAGTTGTTATTCTTTAGTACTGTCAGGATCAAAAATGGAACAATAGTGTGTAAAATATACAAATAGCAAAACAAAAAACATACAAACTTTTTTTCCAGTATCGGGTATCGAACTCAGGACCTTGCATTTGCCAGGCAGGCAAGGCACCTCTGAGCTACCTCCCCAGTCCCATATAAACATTTTTTCCCCCTATACAAGGGATCGAACTCAGGACCTTGCACCTGCGAGGCAGGCTCCATTGCCACTGAGCTAAATCCTCAGCCCCATATAAACATTTTTAAAGAAATTAACTAATGCTAACATAACATTCAGTGAACTATTATTTAAAGTCTTAAATACTATTTTTCAATGAGAAAAAGTAGTCATATCTCTTTAATAGTATGTTAGTTAAAACACATTTAAAAAAAATTTTTTTTATAAAAAGTACTTATTTAGAAATCAATGGTGGGCCAGAGATTTAGCTCAGGGGCACTGTGCCTGCCTCAAAAGTGCAAGGTCCTGAGTTCGATCCCGTTACCCCCCCCCAATGTAGAGAAAAATATTACAATCTCACACTGGGTTAAAAGCACCTTGCACTGCATTATTAGTAATTCTTGAACTCATTTCCCTTCACCATAAGTAGAGATATGGTGTATTTCAGAACTCAGGGTTGTCATCTTCATTTTGCTGACCACTAATGGGTCCTTGGGCAAATCACTAAGCTCCTTTCAGTACTGGCTTTCCCAACTGTGAAATAAGATAGTTTGATTACATGACCTCTAGAATTCCTTCCAGGTCTAATATTTTTTCTTATCAAAAAGAAAAATATTGTATTATTCTGAAATTCTGTAACAAATGACAACATAAATCAGATGGTAAGATTGGGGGAAATTTCTCCACTTATGAAAATATCCTGCATCGTGTACAGAATATAATTTACGGCTTTGGGAAGGTTTAAAGAGCTGGAAGGAATAAGAAAATATAAAACAGCATTGCTTTAAATCTAACTATAATAAACTCTAAGTCTTCTAACAGCTATGATGGAGTGCTCTGCTTTGAAAAGATTAGTAACTCTTTGGATTCCTGGTAAAAAGCACAACTAAAGGGGAAAACAGAACTTAAACAACAGGAGAAGGTGCCCTGGTAAAGGAAAGCATCAAGGTAAAGGAAAGGAAATCACTGCTGGTCTATATGGAAAGCAGTGAAAAGAGGTTTTGAGAAGGGAGCCAGAGAGCAGCTCAGTGGACAGATGAATGGCTGCTGTGGAGAGCATAAAACAGTATTAAAATGAGTCTTACAGTGATCTGTGGGTAGATAACAAAGGGATCTTTTAAACTTTTATATGGAAAAGAAATTATATAACATGAAATTTTCTAATGCAAATGATCAGAGGGCTACAATTCAGTATAGAGGAAGAGTTGGTGCATGACTAGAATATAGGATGAATGGATATGAACATGAGATGAGGAAAATCAGACACAGTGAAATACAAGGACAGCTGCCTTGGGAGATAAGAGACTTTAACCACTCTCCCCAAATCTCCCCATTCTAATATGATGATGTCTTTGCTTTCAACCATGAGAGGAGGGGAGCTGAGGAAGAAAAAGGCTCTCAACAACTTTCATCCATATTCTAGAGTCTCTTTAATCATCTAAACATCCATTTCCTGTCTCTTCTTTTATGCAAGGTTATTAATCACCTTGGTGCCTTTCATTGTAATACAGCACAGTCCAACAAAACTTTCTGCAATAAGAATGTTCTACATTACACTATACTATATAGGAGCCACTAGCACATATGACTATTAAGCAATTAAAATGCTACCAATACAACTGAGGAAATAAATTTTAAGGTTTACTTTCTTTTAATTAATTTACATAGCCACATGTGGCTAGTGTATACTTTATATTCTGACCTACCTACCTACCTTAATGAATTCATTTCAAATTTTTTTCAAAGATTATAGAGACTTATAATCCCTTATCTTAGTCCTCAGGGTTAAACATGTTTCACAATCAGTATCTGAGATTTTAGAAAAACATTAGAGTATATATCCTATACTACTTAACATCCATCCAGAGGCTTGGGGAAGAACATTAATGGTTCTCCAACAGAATATAGAAAAAAAATCATTTTAGGAAAAGTAAATAAGGCTCTATTTATATATATTATGCTAGGTTAGGTCAGGGTTTGCTGCCAAATGAGTATAGGTCAGATTGTATTTATTTTTCTAGCAGTATGGGGGTCAAACCTAGAGTCTTAACACATACTAGACAAGCACTCTACGAACATATCTTCAGCTCTCAAGTCAGATTTTACTTAAAAGTAAAACAACAAAAAAAAATAGCTTTGGCCAGGGATTTAGATCTGTGGTTCCGCTGCCTGCCTCGCAAGCACAAGGTCCCAAGTTTGATCCCTGGTACCAAAAAAATAAAGCTTTGTGGATTTCTGGATTTTAGATAAAGGAACTATAGAGGCCTATACTTCCCGTTTCTAATCCTCCACCTTTCACTGCAGACTAGACTGAAAGAAAAAAGGAAACTAACATTTGTTGAGAATCTGTTATTTGTCAGCATTGCCTCTGAGTATTTCATCTAATTTCAACAGTTCTTAACAGAGAGGTACTGTTATCTGTGTTCAAGGGATCAAGACACTGAAAGGATTATAAAGCAGTTATTTGCCAGGACTGTGATTATAAGGTCACACAGCTAGCAAATATCAATCATTCAAGTCCAGGCCTTAATCCAAAATTGATGTGGTTTCACTGACATGTGAGGTATTCACAATTAAGTATTTACACCAACTTCACAATGCATTTTCACATGGATTTTCTCACCTAACAGTTCTGTGAGGCAGGAAATTGTTCTTACATTACAGACAAGGAAGATGAAAGCCTTTAAGACCAGCCTATTAAATTTAATCTTAGCCTTCTTAAAGTGTCTACTTCTGAAAACACAATTTATCACTTCTTTCCTATTCCACTAAACTTGTGTTAGTATTTTCAATTACTAGCACCTATCAGTAACTTATCTTTGCATTTCTGTATTTCCTAAGAGACAGTTTCTGGGCTGGGGATTTAGTTCAGTGGCACCATGCCTGCCTCGAAAGCACAAGGTCCTGAATTCAATTCCTGGTAAGGAGGAGTGGGGAGACAGTTTCTCAAAGACGAGAACCAGCCTTGTTCATCTTTACTTCTTCCATATCTATCTGACACCTATGGTCCTCAGGGAATGCTGAATGAAGAAACAAAGAAAAGGAATAAACATGCTGAGTTAGGCTGACAGATGAGTGCGGGTTGATGGCCCATGGTAGAACATACAGGTGATATCCAGCAGAAAAGTTCGTCAAATAAAATTTATACATACGTTGGACCATAAAATGTTGAAATTCATTTCAAGAGAAGTTTCTACCTTGGGCAATATGATCAGAAATACCAGTGGGAGTGGATTCATTCATAGATGCACTGAATGGAATTGGCTCATAATGAGGAAGCATCTCCTTTTCTATGTTGTCTGCTGCTGGGGAGGTCACAAAAGAGGACTGACCACTCACATTTGAGTCATATTTTGACTTTTGAGAATAGTGCCTGTAAAAGAACATCATGTTGTATAAGAAAAATGAGTCACTGTCTTAAAGATGTGTTAAGGTATAAAAACAAGTTACTCAGTTTCTAAAATAATTCTAAATTTAACAGGTATTTAACAGCAAAAAAAGTGTTTCAATCATCAAAAGTATTAAAAAACATACTGACTCATTCAACTTACAAACTGTCAACAATACAGGGGAAAAAGAAAACGTTCAATTTTCTAAATATTGGGTTTTGAAGACAATTTTAATCTGTTTTAAAGTTCTTGGGGGGAAAGAAGTACTTCAGATGAGGTCTAATTTCCCACATCAATTGGGAAGTTACTTCCACAGCTAGGAGTCAATAAAAACACTAATTTGTTAAGCAGATATAAAAAATATTATCGCTCATGAGGTTTTACATTGTTTGCCATTTATAACTCATCTACCCATTACTTATTTATCTACCCTATCCAGACAGATTCATACATCCATATTATATAATTCAAAAACTAAACCACAGTCTAAAGAAAACTATTAACAGAATAAACATTACTTTACAGGACTTAGAAGTTTGAAAGTTTTAACATTTTAAAGTTTTAAAAAGTGCTTGTTTTAAAATTTTTTTGTAAAATACAATAGAACTATACTACAGAACATATGGAGTAAAGGGGAAAACTTATACATCACAACCATTATTACTATCAATATTTTTGAAAATATATACTTTATAAGAAAAAGATAATTTTATGTATATATAATTTTATATTCTACCCTTTCAGTTTATCAAAAGCATTTCATCATGATGCTTTAAGACTTCATGATTTTAAGTAACTTCACAATGCCCATCAATTTATGTAACTTAGTGAAAATGTTCATTCTCCATTACTGGAAGTTGAGTCCAGTTTTTTTCTATTTCAAGTTGTACACAACTTTGTGGCTATAGTTGTTTTTTGTTTTGGATTCAAAGAGTTTAGCACAAAGAACCCAAAGGATTCTAAATTTTATGAATCTCAAAATATGCTGACAAAATACTATTCAAAATACTTGTACTAATTTATACCAGAAGTTATGATACCAGTTCACTTCTAAAATTACATAATCAAAAATTATGATCAGGGCATGGTGGTGCTACTCAGGAGCCTGGTGAGTTAAGAGGCCGGCCTGGACAACGTACAGAAACTGTGTCTCAAAAGATAAAAGGGCTATAGGGCTATAACTCAGTGCCAAGGCCCTGTGTCTAACCCCAGTATGGGGGTGAGACGAGAGGGAGTTAAATTGTGATTCACAGTATAAAGCCAGATTAACAAAACAAACATGAATATACTGTATCTCAGAGAAAATAGACATTTCCTGTTCGTTTTCCTATTTTAAAAACTAAAGGCAATAAAAAGTTGAAAACTGTTGAGATGGGATTAAATATTAACAAAATTTGGAGATGCAAAAAAAGTCCAAAATACAGTAAACCAAAGGTGTTTGCCAAATTTAATCAAGATGAAATCCTTTATTCTAGGACATGTACTCTCAACTGGATGAAACTCCATATTCAAAAGAACAGTAACCAAGTCTTGCTCTACTTTTTAAAGTAAATTACCTCCTTTTATACATAAGGGAGGATGGGAAAGGGGGGGAAAAAAAGAAAAATCAAAATATATATTGGTACAATTTCTCTATGTGTATCTAAAATGTACCAATAAATGTTCTGCAAATAAAATAAATTACCTTTAGCCTATAGGAAATAGCAAGTTTCCAATGGCCCAGGCACTGAATTATAACAAGTTTTTAATTTTCTTAAAATCAAAAACTTTAAGTGAAGATCAGAATGTGACCTACCCAGGTGGTGAAGATCGTCGTGTTTGTCCTGATCGTAAAGCTTCTCCAAGAGGAGAATTTTCAAGATTCTTGAACTTTTCTTGGCAAGTTCTCACATAAGAAAGTTTTCCAGCAAAGTATCCCATGATACAAGCAACTTATTTATAAAGTCAAACAAAAAGCAGGATTGAATAGGCCTTTTTAGGCAATAATCTTGTCCAAACATTTTAAAAAACATGTTATTTTAAATATATCTCTGGTTTAGAAAGACCTGAGATTTTCTAAAATAATGATAAAAGGACCTCATTAAATTCAAAGAGTTCAGAGAAAGATTCTATGGATATAATTCAGTTTCTCTAAATAAAATAAATCAAAATAAAGTAGTTGTAAGAGAAATCAATTCTAATATACTAATTATTAATACAAATAGGAAAGATACAGTAAAGGTATGATGGAAAGAGGAGTAGATAAGGAATCACATCAAAATTCTAGCCTAGTTAACAGAGATTCAAGCCATTTTTCTTGTAAAATGAGAATAAATAAATAAATTACCTCTAGCCTATAGGAAATAGCAAGTTTCCAATGCCCCAGGTACTGAATTATATCACATTCACAAGATTACTTTAAAAATGAAATTAGATACACTAAATCTCTTAAAATAATGAATTACAAAGTGTAACTGAAATGTTTACTTGGGTAACCTATTCCTAATATAAAAGAGGGGCTAACCTGAAAAGATTCATGAAAAGCCTCAGGTACATTTTTAAGAGTAATTTAACTTCTTTTTGTTAGCCACAGTGCTAAATTTAAAGACTTCAAAAAAAACTAGGTTTAATTCTAAATATATTTATTTGGATTAATCAGAATATCTGTACAACCTTCTTTCCTTATAGAGACAAGAATTATTTTCAAGTACTATGTATTTAAAAAATAATTTCAAATTATTATAAAGGGAAAAAGTCTTTCAAGTAACTCATGATTTTTGATCCTAGAAAAAAAAAATCCAAGTAATCCATTTAATGAAAAGCTTACACTGATTCTGTCAGTTATGTGTAACCACATAACTAATATAAGTATGTCAATACATTTAGTATAAATTAATGATTTTACTTTGGTAAAAAAAGCTAAAAGTATAGTGTTGTTCATACTTACATATAAGTTTAGGGATGGAACCAAATCTGGGATGACTTGAAAGAATTCCTACAGAATAAAAAGTTAAGTATTTCTGAGAAATATTATTAGAAGAAAAAATTAGCTCAGACTATCTTTAAATATTTAGCTGCCAACATTAGTTCTTTTTATGACTTTAGAGAATTCTAAGCTATTTAAAAGAGAAAATCAAGTGAATTTAATATCAACAGATAAATGAAAAAAATCCAAAAGACAGAATACATGAATAGTGGACTACTTGATACAAAGTCCACAATAACAACAACAACAAAAACTCCTTCTATATACCAAGAACAAAGAAAACAAAATATACTTTAAAAGATACAATTTACTATAACATCAAAACCAACCAAGACCCAGGAACAAATCTAATTAAAGATATGAAAGATCTTTATATTAAAAGCCACAAAGTAGGGCTTTGCTGAGTAGGGCTGGGGATTTAGCTCAGTGGTTTCGCTGCCTGCTGCACAAGCGCAAGGACCTGAGTTCGATCCCCGGTACCAAAAAAAAAAAAAAAATTGCTGAGGAGTAAAAGGCAAACACAAAGAAACATACTATGCCCAAGAATTGAATAGTGTAAAGATGTCAATTCTCCATAAATTAATCCATAAGTTCAATGCTCCAATTAAAATCAAAGCAAGGTCTTGCTTATACTAAAAATCAGATGCAAACACAAAGGGCCAAGGCAGTATTGAATGAAACTGAAACAGACATCAAGACCTAGGATAAAACTATAGTAATTAAGACAGTCTGGCAGAAGTGCAAGAATACATAAACTGACTCACACTTCCCATATGTTGTTACTTGATAAACAACAAAGGAAACAATGCAGTAAACAAAAAATAGTCCTTTCAAAATACAGGCAGAGGGGCCAGGGATTTAGCTCAGTGATTCCCCCACCTGCCTCACAAGCACAAGGTCACGATCCCTGGTACCAAACAAACAAAAAAAAATACAGGCAGAGATGGGCCCGGGGATTTAGCTCAGTGGCACTGCACCCGGCTCCCAAGCACAAGAGGTCCTGAGTTTGATACCCACTACCAGGAAAAAAAAAAAATACAGGCAGAGTTAATTATGTATCTGTAAGAGAAGAAAATGTACCTGATCTACCTGTTATATACAAAAATAATTCCACAGGGCTTGAAAATTTAAATATGATAAAAAAGCTTATAGAAGAAATCATAAGAGACTGTCAAAGATCTTAAAGAGATGACAAAAATGTAAAAATCTGATAAATTGGACTCTATTAAGAATCACAATAGGGCCGGGGATTTAGCTCAGTGGTTCTGCTGCCTGCCTTACAAGTGGGAAGTCCCGAGTTTGATCCCTGGTACCAAAAAAAAAAAAAAAAAAAAAAAATCACAATCAGAATGGGAAAATAATCACCACACACACACACACACACACACACACACACACACTCGACAGACTTCAAGAAAGGACAGAGAACTAAAGACAATCCAATGAAAAGATGGACAACTTCAACAGATACTTTCAAATGATGAATAAAACAGAAGGCCCTCAACTGCATTAGTCACAGGAAGATGAAAATTAAAACCATTATGGAATCAGTATCACCGCTCATTTACCAGTATGGCTGAAATAGAAATAAAAATGTGAGAGTGAAAATTGCTCCAAATAGTGTAGCAGTATCTACACTAAAGTTGAATATATTTATAATCTATAGTCCAGAAAAATGTCTAACAAGAAATACTTTATTCATGGAAGTACTAATTGTAGAAATCAAAAAACTACTCAATTTCCAATGTATAGTAGGATAAATGAACTGGGACATGTTCAAACAGCAGAAAACTACACAGCAACGAGAATATATAATTTACAGCTATGTAAAACATTGTGGATAAATCCAGTAGTGTGCTAGTAAACCAGAAAAATAAATAAAATGGCAAATTCGCACGTTAAAAAAAAAGGTAAGATTTTAATGTCCATCAATTTCTATAATATAAAGCTATCAAAGGGTTTTTGGCTGTCATGTTCCTGAAAAACTTAACAATCAGTCCTTAGAAGCTAGTTCAAGACAGTTCTAACATACCACTGATAAGTCTCACAAATGTTGAAAGAACCAACATAAATTAATTGACATAAGGCTTCTGTGTAAAGTTCAAAAAAACAAAAGTAATCTATACTGTTAGCTTATCTCTATTCTGTCAACAACTAGTTATAGACCTCTGACATTATACAAACACTACATATTAATAAGAAAGGATACAGTAAAGACACCTCTCCTCCCCTTGTACAGTACTAGGGATTGAACCCAAGGCACTGGCACTAAACTACATCCACAATCCTGTTTTGTTTTGAGATAGGGACACCAAGTTGCCTATGGCCTCAAACTTATGATCTTCCTGTCTCAGCCTATCAGAGTATGAAGATCAAAGGCATATACTACCATGCCCAGATAGAAGATAGACACTCTCTTTACACTCATGGAGTTGACCGTCTACAGAGGGAATAAAACAAACAGACTTCATCATAATAACTGCTATTCACCCAAATATTTCAGTATCTACTACATGTGTGCATTAGGTATATTCTGACAGGTGCTAGAGAAAGCTTATTTTCCTAAGAGGAAGTAAGTAGTGAGAATGGAAATACACTTACTGAAGGTTAATGCAATGCTCTTTACAACATACAGTTACATCAATTACAGTGAAAATGCAGAGGTAGATAGCTTACAAAAACATTTAAGAGTCTGAATACAAGACATCAATCCGACAAGGCAGATAAAGAATAGAAGTGAAGGCTAAGGCCCTGATGTCCTGAATGATAGCAGGACAAATGGCAAAACAGCAGGAACTGGTTTTAGCAAAATGAGTTCAATTTATGGAGCCAATACAAGGGTCATCCATGTAAGATATCCAGAATATAATATAGCAGATATCTAGACTAGACATAATCCTAGAGATTGTTATGGTTTGATTGAAATGTCCCCCAAAAGGATCATGTATTCACAGGTGAAGCTTTTGGCAGGTGATTACTTCATGGGGGTGTTAACCTCATGAGTGGATTAACCTACTGAGTTCATGACTGAATGTGCCACTGGAAAAGTATGGCCTGGCTGGAAGAAGTCACTTGAGGATGTCTGAAGAGTATTTCTCTCCTTTGGTGCTTTTTGCAGTCCTATGTGATCTGGGTACCACGAGGTGAGCAGCTTTCTTCCACCACACCCTTCCACTATGTTTCTGCCTTGGAGAGCCAGCAGATCATAGACTGAAACCTTTGAAATCTTGAGCCAAAATAAACCTCTCTTTCTTTAAATTGTGGTTGTCAAGTAGTTTGTGCCAACAATGGAAAAGTGGCTAATACAGGGATCTGGCTCCTACAGTAACTAGAACCCATATTACTGTAGATGAAAGCAAACAAATCTGGGCTGAGAGCATAGCTTGCTTAGTGGTATAGGACCTGGGTTCAATCTCCAATACCACACCCCTCCTCCTCAAAAATGTAGACCGAAAACTAAAATCCAAAGCAGAACTCCAAAGAATACCAATATTTCTAAAACAAAGGGAGAAAGAAAACCAACAAATGAAAATCTAAGCACCAAGAGGTCATGAATTTATCTTTAGTGCTACACATTGTAAACAGTGTGCCATGCATACTACACTCAAAAAACATGAAAAAAAATGGAAGAGTTGCCTGAAGTAGGAGGGAAATTCTAGGACTATGCAATTACAGATGAGAAATCAAAGGAATGATTCAAGAATTGGTTAGAGGTGGGGAACCAAAAAAAATTTTTTTTGATTAAAAGCTGGGCATGGTGGTACACCCCTGCAATCCCACTACTGAGACAGATCACAAATTCAAGGCCAGCCTGAGGAACTGAGCAAGACACTGTCTCAAAACAAAACTAAAAGGGCTAGGAATGTAGCCCAGCACTCCTCAGTTTAATTCCAAGGAAGGAAGAAAAGGAGGAAAGGAGGGAGGAAAATGGTTAAGGTTGTATAATGTCAATCAAGAACAAAACCTGCATCAAATTTAAGCAGCAAGAACACTGTCTTGGTAGTCTTTTTTTTTTTTGGTACCGGGGATCGACTTGGGATCTTGCGCTTGCAAGGTAGGTGCCAGAACCATTGGTAGCCTTTTAAGAGGTTTCAATAAGTGAAAAAAATTCATGGATAATCTATTATAGACAGGGTTAAAAGAAGTAAAAAGTGAAGTGTTCCTGAAGCCTGGCTTCGTATCTGAGATGGGGCAGTTGGAAAAGCATATAAAAAAGAATTTTTAAAAATGTTTTCTGCCCTTTTTTGAAGATCAGGAACAAATAGGTAACAGCTAAGACCATGTTGAGTACAACTCACCATAGACAAATACCAAATGCTAGGCATTTGGATTAAATCCAACATGTTTTGGTGGATTCTGAATTGTTTTCCTTAAGTCTCTAGCTTCTACCTTATTGTCAAGTTGTCCAAAGTTTTTAACTCCTATAAGCCCCAAACCACCAATACTTTCCCTTTCATCCCCTTTTCCAAATTATAATTTTTCCTGGTTCTACATTAGCTGTTTTGTTTTCACTGCTTGCATGATTTTGTCTCTGTGTCAGTCTCCTCACTGCCTCCAAATAGCCATGCTTATTGTTGTAATCACCAGACCCTTGCTCCTCAAATACCTTTCCTTTTCTTTTTAATCTAAATCCTGCCTATCCTTCAAAATTTACTTTCAAAAAACATCCCTTTAAAAAAAATTTTATTAAAAAAAATTTTATTAGTACGTTTGCAGTACATGATTACATTTATCATGGGGAATTGGTACATATACATAATACATTTGATTCTTTTTACGTGCTTATTTATAGCAATCCTAGAAATTGTTCATCTTTGAAAGATCTTTACCTACAATTCTGAATCTCTAGTTTACAATTTAGTAGCTTATTTAAATTTTCTATTCTCTTCAGTGTGTGTTCACATTACCTAGCAGCTCCTAAATTCCTTTTGTAACCCCCATACCTAGATCTGATCATTATTAAATGACAAAATTATGATAAAATGGCACAATAATGGGGCCGGGGATTTAACTCAGTGGTTCTGCCGCCTGCCTGGCAGGCGCAAGGTCCTGAGTTCAATCCCTGGTACCAAAAAAACCCAACAACAACAACAACAAAAGGTACAATAATGGACAATATAATTTCTCAATTGTGCCAGTTATGCCTTCAAAGTAATGTGATTTAAAGTGTTTTGTTCACAATATGGGACCAATCTGGTCTATAAAACACCTCAGTTTTAAAGGACATGTAAGTACATGTGTATCTTGAGTTCTTTCCATGTTTTAAGATTCCTGGAATGTGTACCATATTATAATTAAATTCTTTAGCTGTTCTTTAAATTTTCTCTTTTTTTTTGGTACCAGGGATTGAACTCGGGTTCTTGAACTTGCAGGGCAGGCAGTGGAACCAATGAGCATAAATCCCTAGCCCTATTCTTTAAATTTTCATCCCCACAATCCTCTCATTTCCCTCCCGCCCCCAATTTTTTTTTTTTTGATGGTACTGGAGATTGAATTCCGAGTCTGCACTTCTCTGCATCATAGCTCTTTTAAAATTTTTTTTAATAAATTTTGAGGCAAGGTCTCAGCTAAGTTGCCAAAACTAAGCTCAAATTCATGATCCTCCTGCCTCATCCTCCCAGAGTGCTGGGATCATAGGTGAGTGCCACCATGCCCAGGTCAAAACTTTTAGTAACCAGTTTTTATCAAGACTACTGTTTATGTACTTGATACTACTAATGTAAAAGGGCTTCAAAGGTCCTATCATAGTCACATTTTTGGAAGAGCCAATTAACAAGCATTTAGGATATCTGGAAACCATTTTAAGGTCACCAACCTTTTCTGGAACATCTTCCAAGATACAAGATATACCAGGCAGATAGTACACTTAAGTACATGTAATGAACATCACCTGTATCACCAAATTTTAAGATATAGAGACTGATAATACTTAATCCACAGGGATATACTATACCATTTAGGCCAATAAAATTTAAGACTAGAAATTCTCTTTGGAGGCTTGTTAAAAAATAGATTACTTGCTGGTTCCCTCCGAGGCTTACTACTCTTTTAAATGCTAACTCATTCTCAGCCCCAACTCGCAGGTGATGTTGGTTTAGAAAGCTATTGGTCTTCACAATGAGGTATGTCCCGTCACAGGACCTTCACAGTGAAGTATATTCCTGGTCCTTTTTAAAAAGTAATTCATGTTGGGCCCAGGATTTAGCTCAGTGGCGCTGTGCCTGCAGCACAAGGTCCTGGAGTTCGATCCTTGGTACCAGGAAAAAAAAAAAAGAAAAAAGTAATACATGTTTGCGATACATATTGAATACATTCACCTTTGGGAGTTGGTATTGCATTTTAATCCTTTTTACTTCCCCTTGATCTCCTCTCCTTCCATTTCAAGATCCCCTTTCCCATTTGTTTGCAAAAGATTCACCTCTCTGCTTTCTTTTTTCTCTTTAAATTATACTTTGGGTTTCTCATATAAGAGAAACCATGTACTATTTAAGGCTCTGTATCTTATTTCATTAAGCTTTGTGGTCTCAAGGTGCATCTATTTTCCCATAAATGACTCAAATTTATCCTTTAGGGCTAAGTAGCACTCCACCGTGCATATATACATTTTCTTTATTCATTCATCTGCTAAAGGATATATAAGCTGCTTCCAAGATTTAGCTATTATAAGTTGTGCTTCTATAAACATGGGTATGCATGTATCACTGTAATATGATGTCTTTAACTCTTTGTTTTGTTTTGGTTTTTTTGGGTACCGGGGATCGAACTCCGGTCCTTGCGCTTGTGCAGCAGGCAGCGAAACCACTGAGCTAAATCCCTGGCCCCGATGTCTTTAACTCTTTAAGAAACCTAGAAAGGAAATACTTGAGTAAACTGGAATTTCTAATTTTAGTTTTTTGAGGAATGTCTATACCAATTTCCATAGTGGTTGTACCAGTTTATACTTCAACAATGTAGAAGGGTTTCTTTTTCCCCATAGCCTTGCCAACATATGTTATTTTTTGAGTTCTTGATTATTTTATTATTGAGATAAGGTCTCGCACTAAGTTGTACAGGCACGACTTGAACTTGTGATTCCCTTGCCCTAGCTTCCCAGAGTGCTGGAATTACAGGCATGCACCACTAGGCCTGGCAGCTACTATTCTTTAAACCAATGCCTGAGAATCACCTGGGTTTGTTAGAACACAGATTCTAGGACTTCAGAGATTCTGACTAGGTATGGAATGGGGCCTACGAATTTGCATTTCTAACAAAGAGTGTAGCTGCTGAGGCACCCACCTAAACTAGGTTTGTTGCTCTACCTACAAACTATCCACAAGTTTAGTTATTTTCTTGCATTTTCAGATTGTTAATGATGTTCTGTGCAGGACAGTATCAAATTCTCAAATCAAGATAATGGATCTAGTGATTCCACATAGACAAAACTTTTCTAATATTGGAGAAATCCACCAATGATCACACTTAATAAGATAATCATCTTTCCTTATTTAAGAATCACAAAAATAAACATGATATCCAAAAAACTAAATAAATTTAAAGTTTACATATTTACCTTTACTAATTAGTCCTTGAGTAATCAACATACTTGTGGCAGCCAAAGGCACAGCTAGGAAGAAAATGAACTTGTCAATATTAACAAAAGGAAAAAATGTTTATCTTGAGTTCATTAGGAAATGAGTATCAGCAAAACCATCTAAGAATAAACTTTACAACTAAGATCTTTTAAAACAGATTCATTTTAGGTCCAGGATGTAGCTCAGCCGCATAGAGCCTGCCTGGCAAGCTCGAGGCCCTGAGTCTGATTCCCAGTACTAAGAATTAAAACAAACAACAAAAAAACCCAGATTCATTTTAAAAGTTGTATTGTGTACACAGATGTTTAAAAACTTAGAGCATTTTAAATTAAAAATAATGCCATAACCCCAGGACTTGGGAGGCTGAGGCAGGAGGATTGCTGTGAATTTGAGGCCAGCCTGGGCTACACAGCGAGACCCTGTGTCCAAAAAAACAAAACAAAACTCATAAAAACATTACAAATTAAACAACATAACTCAAGAACCATATAGACTTATGTTCTGAGAGAGGTAGCAATACATTAATAATCAAGTAAGACAATGCTGTTGTTGGTTGTGGCGGCGCACCCCTGTTAATCCCAGCACTCGGGAGGCTGAAGCAGGAGGATCGCAGCAAGTTTGAGGCCAGCCTGGGCTACATAGTGAGTTCAGGGCCAGCCTGAACTACAAAGGGAGACCCTGACTCAAAAAAACCAAAAAATCAAAACAAAACAAAACAAACCCCTTCAAAAACACAAAAAACAAAAATAAAAACAAAGCCAATTTAATAAAAAAAAAAAAAGACAACACTGTTAAAACTGACTTCTGAAGTTAGAAAAAGAGGGAAAACAAGATAAAGGAGAGGCTAGAAACAAATTATAAATAAGCTGCTACTGAGTAAAGACAAAATTCCATGCAAGGCGCTAAGTGCCTTAGTGCATTGTCTCATTTGCTTTTTATCACAGTATTTACAAACTAGATAATACTATCAGCCCTTTAAAGATAAGGATACTGAGGATTAGAGATGTTAAGAAATTGCTCACGGGCATACAGCTAGTTCAGGGGCAGGTCTCAGAATCTAATGAAATCTAATACCAGATCTCAAGCTTTTAAACTCGGTATTACAATGAACCAAAATACATTTGACTGTAATCATATGGTACCTGGGGCAAGAATTAAAAAGCATATATTTTAAATATTCCTTAAGACTATATGGAAATATTATGTGTATATGCCTATTAACCTACAGTAAAATATCCAAAGCGAGAATCACAATTTCAAAGGGACTTACATCTTAAAAACAGCTATGAATCACTGTTCTCTACACAAGCAGTAACAGAATTTTCTGCAAGGATGGGAGTTGGTCCTTAGCTGCCTCCAATGTGGCAAGTAACTTGGTCTGAGAAGTTGACTAATAAACAGTTCCCTACATTGACAGAAGTGGCTCGCTATGCCTAACCTGTTTATACAAACACAATTCACACTGAACAACTGCTTTTTATCTGAGAGTCTGGTATTTAGGTACATATTAGGCTGAGAGTGCCTACATGACCAGCCCCCAATTTTAAAAAAGCCCTGACATTGAGCTTCTAGTGACATTCTATGATAACACAACACTTACAAGAGCTGTTACTGGGAGGCAGACAAATTAAACATGTCCTTTGTGTGTGGCTCCACTGGAAGAAGACCCTTAGAAGCTTGCACCTGGCTTCCTCTGGACTTCACCTCATGCTTCTTTTCCTGTTTTGCTTTGCATCCTTTCACTGTAAATTAATTTAAATAACTACATGTGGTCAGTGGCTACCATGGTGAACAGTGCTGTTCCTAACCAGGGGTTGGCAAATTGCTCTATAAAGAGCCTGATACCAATAAAATTTAAAAAAAAAAAAAAAAGAGCCTGATGATAAGTACTGGGCCATTGTGGTACATTCAGTGTTTGTCCTAACTACTCAACTACTGTTTTATGGCAAAGGTACAGACAATACGTAAACAAATTAACATGACTGTGTTTCAATAAAACTATTTATGGATGCAAAAATATTAACATTAGGTAATTTGTACATGGAATGAAACCATCTTCCTCCTTTTTTTTCCTTAATCATTTCAAAATTTAAAAACCACTGTTAGTTCACTGCATACAAAAAGATTTGATCCATGGTCTGTAGTTTCCTCAACTATGGTTTAAATTATACATGGGCAATTTAAGCACTGAAATAACTGAGACATTTGAATTGTTAGAGAAACGTTATGATTAAAATCCACTAACTTTGGAATAGGGCTCCACCATTAGGCACAATTTGCAGAAACCCTAAGGTTTGACTCCTTACTATTCTACTTACTACCAGATTTTACCTTGGTTGGGAAAATGTTTTCTTTAATGTTGGCTGGTTAGAATGGCTTCATGTATTATCATTTAAGGTTTTTCAAAGGACAAATCCCTTTAAATTACAGCATCAGTTCAGCTTGGTTCAAGGATTGCAACACGTAGCACTGAAGAATTATATAAGGATAAAAGGTGATGAATTAGTTAGCCATCTCTACAATGGACAATGTTTCTTCAGTCAATGCAAAAAGTAACAGATTAAGAAGATTCTAGCACTAGTTCTTCCATTCATCCTGTTTGCATATATCTCTTAACTTCTCATGCTATAAAGTGATAATGGTTTAGGCCTATGGTCTCCGTCCAACTTATATAATAGTAAAACTGAAAAGACTTCAAAGGTTATCTAGACTGCTTAATCAGAATAAACTGATATCTACAAAGTCATAGCTCAAAACAACACAAATGTTTAATTTGTAATACAACTCAATCAGAACTCAAATCTTACTCCCATGTCATGAGAGTCCTTTATAGTATGTGACTCCTATTTGTTAATATAATGTAATGTTTCCTTAGGCAAATCAAAACTACTGCTGACCAAAACCTATTCTGCTTTAGGAGCACAGTCCCAACCATATCCAATACAAAGATCTGTGAAATTCCTTGAACTCTTCTCCCTTCACAATAAAATGCTACTCTAAATTCACAATTTTCAACAGAAACTTTTATTTCATTAATCACAATAGCATCAACAGCCATTTAATAAAGAGAGCCAACATTTATATAATTAAATCAAATTAACTGAATTAATCCCCATAACAATTTCATGTGATAGGTAGTTATTGTCCCTGTTTTACAGATAAGGAAACAAAACACAGACAGGAATTTGTCCAAAATCTCACAGCTACTATCTGGGATTTGAATTCAGAGAGTCAGGTGGGGTCCAGAGTCCATGTTCTCCTTGATCATACTTCTCATTTGAAACCCAGTGGTGCATATGTATGAAATATTTTCATACAATCTAAAACTGATGCAAATTGGAATTAGTATGACTTTTCAATAATTCCGGAAGTTGAGAACCACTATAATATGCAATTAAGTTGATCTTTTATGGATTTATTTTTCCACTACCTGTGTGTGTTTGAGCACACATTAGTTTTTGGGCAGCAAGTAGGGCCAAATTTTAAACAATTGGAAATAAGTTACCTTCATAGTTATACTTTAAGATTAACAGAAAGGCCAGGGATTTAGCTCAGTGGTTTCGCCGCCTGCTGTGCAAGCGCAAGGGCCTGAGTTCGATCCCCAGTACCAAAAAAAAAAAAAAAAAAAAAGATTAACAGAAACTAGATCAGAGAAGAAACAAAGTTATCTTAAAAGAAAGTCTAAATCAACAAGTCCAATTTTAAACCAAGATGAATATATTTAACAGACCTCAAAAAGGTGTAAAAGTTACCATCAGTACTCGTCTACATATTCCTGCTTTCCTCACCACCTTCTCATTAACAGCCCCAAGTTGATACTCTCCAGAATAACATGAATTCCATTATTCATTTACATAATATGGAAATTTGTGCTCGCTTCGGCAGCACATATACATAATATGGAAATTTCACATACTACTTGGAATACCTTTTTTGAAGATACAAAAACTACAAAATTTTCTAACACGTGACTATCAAGTTCTCTTGATAATTATATGTTGAATTTCCTACCATCTGGTTACAGCTATAGTTTTCTACGTATTGAATGTTTGATGTTATAATATGCAACAGCTAAGTTATTTCTGCTTTAAGAGTCAATTGTTGGCCAGGCACGGGGGTTACATGCCTGTATTCCCAGCACACTGAGGCTGAGGCAGGAAGATCACAAGTTCAAGCTCAGCCTGGGCAACATAACAATTTAACAGACCCTGTCTCAAAATTTAAAAAAGGACTAGGGATGCAGCTCAGTGCAAAAGCTCTGAGTTCCACCAAAAGAAAGAAAAAAAAAAGGTCAACTGCTTTTGTAACTACTGCTGGTTGTTAATTTTTTTACTGCTCTAATTTCCCAGTAAACCAGATATAATATACAATTAATAAGCTTTTTTTCGAGTTCAATCCCTGGTATCAAACAAACAACAACAACAAAAAAAACAAGCTATTTTTTTAGCCTGTCCTTAGTACATGCTTTTTGCCTCTTCAATTTGGGATTAATCTGTTTTAATATACAAAAATTACTTATTTCTTACTGTTCATATACCACATTGTCCTATTATTAAGTCATACATACATAGAAACCCTGCCTATACATCAATGTGCTTTAATGTACTTTTAGCAAAATGTTACAGCTGTTTAGAATGTTAAACATGCAATGGCATAAATTTATCAGCCAAAAAAATAACCACTGGCATTAATATTACAATGATCCCAAACTATCACCAGACGTGTCTTTTCCTTAATCCTATGTCATCAAGACTTGGAAGATAATTTGTTGCACCATGAATACAAAATGATCATACTAAATTTGTTTCTTTCTACAAACAAAAAATTCTAACTGTACTTTTTAATCAGTAATGTCATAAACTGGACTATCTTGAAGTTATTACCTGACTCTTTTCCTTCATTCCCCCTTAGTCAATCTTTTTGAAATCTTATTACATGTCCTTTCAAAAATCTTTCATCACCAACCCATTTTCTCCAGTCCAAATGGCAATATAGTCAACTACTTCTCAACAACTATATGCCTTAGTTATCACCAAAATCTCACAGAAGATCTCACCAAGTACAACTTCTCATTCTTCTAACCTACAATGCATACTAATCTTCCTCTGAAAACAAACTTACATCATTCTTACTGCCCAAGAACCTAAAACCTGTAAGATAAAACTTTTAGCTCCTCACTACTGTTTTACCTTCTATTCCCAAGAAAGGCTTCTGTTTTATCAGTTCAGCCTCAAGGCTCTAACAATGATCAAGTTATTGTAGATTCTTCCTTTGCTCAATTACAATTAATTTACCTCTTAAAATTCTTACTGTAGCTATGAAACATCACCTTTTTCTGTATGTTTCATGTGTTAGTTTTGTTTCGACTACATTAGGATAAAGACTATTTCATAAAACTTGTCTTCCAAGCAAAGTATCTAGTACATAATAAGTACATATATTGGGCTGATGAAAAGATATACCTTCCTTAGCAATTTGCTCCCTTGCATGTTAAAATTCCACCCAGGGGCCAGGGATTTAGCTCAGTGGTTCCGGCACCTGCCTTGTAAGTGCAAGGTCCCGAGTTCAATCCCTGGTACCAAAAAAAAAAAAAAAAAAAAAAAATTCCACCCAGCCCTTCTGTTCCAATTACCACATCACAACTGTAAAGGACTATAGTTCCCAGGTGAAGTAATACCTGGGTTTTGTTTAAAAGAAGACTGTATTTTATATATTGCTTTTAACATTTAATATTGTTTTTAACATCTCTAAACCTCAATGTCTCCATCTATAAAGTAAGGGCAGTAGTTATCAACCTCATGGAATTGTTTTTATAAAATTCATGTACATATTATTACTATTATTCACAAAACTGGCTCATGGTTTTGAAAAAAATTCTGCAACGACTTTAAAATGTGCATACCTCTATTTCCTAAATCTCTTTTAGCAACAACCATACTAAGACAAAGTGTGCCAAATTTTTTCTGTATGGAGTTACTCTAACTTCAAATAAAAATGCAGGTTAAAATTTCAGGTACAAATTTTGGATCAAATTATGTGATAAGAAAACTGAACTCACATCTGAACCAGAAGCTTTCATCATTGCATTCTGCAAACATTCTTCTTTCTTCCTCTGTCGGAATGTAATCAGCCCCTATGACTTTTTACCAAGGAAAATTGGAAAATAATAAAATACCAATAAATCCAAGACTGAAAATTAGCTTAGTATAAATATTAACGAAAGACATCCAGCATTTTTAAAAAAATCAAGTAATGAAACAATTGGCTTGTAAACTTTTAGCAAACTTGGACTTCAAACAGAATTTAGTACTACTACCTGCTAGTCAGAATTGGCTACATAATGTACTTGACCATGTGCAAAATCAAAATGCAGGAGCCTTTACTGAAATTACTAAGAATTTCAAGATGGCAAGAGTAGAGCTAACATTAAACCAAATCTGGGGCCCTGTGTGACTGCCTCATGAAGCTAGTCCAGCTGCTACTGTTACTCAGGCAATGAAATTTTCTTTACATAGCAAGTGCTTCCAATTATAAATACTTAATATGATAGTTACGGGGAACTGGTCTTGGAACTTCTGCATTCGACTCTCGAAAATCAGCCCGCCCATTCATCTTTCCTGTATCAAAAACATTTACATTAGCTATTAAGAAATATCATGATAGTTTGAAGCAAATGCAGATAATAGTGAAATTATTGGTTTACATGGCAATTTAAAATACATTTACTAAAAATTACTACATCTTAAGTATCTGACATAAAAATAAAAACATCATAAACCTACAAATTAATCTGGACTCATTATTCATCTTTGGTCCCTTAGCTGAAAAAGATGAGGTGTTATCAGTATTTACCAGTTGATGAATAAGGTTAAAATATTAAAAGATACCAATAAAACTGACATTTTCCCTCTTGAAGTGGCTTATTTCACATTATCCCATGTCTTGGTCCTTTCAGAAATCTATCCTACATGATTTGGGTAATTTCCCCCCAAAGAAGATCTTTTCTGTTTCCAGTTTTAAAATAATCAGGAAACATGCAACCTCTCCCACAAAACAGTACTCAAAAGAGAAAAAAAAATTGAACAAAGACGTCATATCCTTCTGTGATGTTAAGGTCTATAGCAAACTATCTTCCAAACTTTCCTCCCTCTCTCCAAATAATCTTCAAATTACTTTTGTACCAATACAAGAGATTAAAGATGCACAGCATTCCAAAAATATTGTTTTAATTTTTTCATTTAGTTGGGTTTTTAAAAACCCGTATCTCAGGATTTAAGAGACCAGCACCACAGATAACTGTATTTTAAAGCACAGTATCAGGTTGATTATTTTCATTTAAAAAATTTTACATGAAAACAGAAAATGGTATACAGAGGATGACAACTGGGCCCATCCGTAATTCCTTTAGTAAACAAGACAACATCGAAGGCCTACGACATGCCAATTCTTTAGGGAAAAGGAATAGGGTAAATCGAATTCATAGACCGACGAAGCCTTCTGAGTAAACTGGTTACATTTTAAAACCATATTAGACAAATAAATCCCTCTCATTTCCCACCAACAGCATCTTTCTTATAGACTGTTAAGGTTGACAAGGGCTCTTAGACACCATTTTAAGCTCGCCAATCTAAAGAAAAATTCTGAAATGAACCTTCACTGGCCTGACTGTCCACTCCCTCACTCTATCTACCACCCATCAAAACCGATTCAGACCCACCTGCCTCTAGTGAGTCACCACGAGTTTCTCCCACCTGCACGCCCCAGAAACAGTCCCTCGCCTCCTGCGGTAACCAGCACTCAAAAGCGCGAGACCCAACGGGCAGTTAGTCCACCTTAGTAGGCAGGAAAATGGCGGAAGGGGCAAATTGGAGGCCACTCGCGAGAAAGTGGTGAATGGATGGGTGGGGGAAGGGCCAAACCGGGGCTCTCTATGCCACCTCACCCACCTCCCAAATGCAGCGGCCACAGCGCAAGGAGCCCAAGCGATCAGGGGCAGAAGCTAGGAGAAGAACGTACAGGCGGTAGGGCAGGCACAATCTGCGCCAAACCACGGCAAAGGGGAAGGGACGGACTGCTAAGCCTCTGCCTAAAAGTCACCCAGATACGGGCTCAAAGTGACTGCGACCCGGAAGCACTGACTACCTGCGGCAGGAAATGACGTCACCTCTCTGTGGTGTGAACGCCGAGCAGCCTCGGAATGGATGGATGCGCGTTGCGCTTGCGCCTAGACAGATGTCACGCCCTCTTTCGCTCGGCCCTCCCTTCTATCCTAGGCCTTGTTGCTCTCGAGCTGCACTGCGACTGCGCTGGTGGTAGCGGCGCTCCGGGAGCCAAGCTCCGCCCCCTTTTGGGACCTCTGTGGAAGCTTTGAGTTCTTGTGACGCACGTCGCTGGTCGCCTTGTGACAGGGTGGCACGAACGTTCCAGAAGGCCCGTTTATCCTCTTGCCGACTTTGGTTGGATTTTCCTGCTTGTAGCCTTTACGTAATCATTACACTCGGTAAGCCTCTGTCTAGGCTAAGCAGTGTAATTTTTAAGCAGGAGTCCTTGGCTGTCGGTCGAGTCTAGTTTCTGACTTGTAGACTCTCAGGCAGGATGCATTGTCTCTGTGAGCTTCCGAGTTTACCCATCTGAATAATAGAAATAGTGCCTACCTCAAAGGGTTGGTAGGATTAAAACAATCTGAAAAGGGATTTAAGCACTTGGTTTCTATTAAGGGGAGCATTTATTTGTAGGGCTCCTGACATACTGCTACACTTAGTCAACCACCATTCTGTGTGTGTGTGTGTTGGGGGAGTTACTAGGGGTTGAACCAGAGCTCTGATTTACATCTCCAACCCTTTTAAAAATATTTTGAGACAAGGTCCGGCTAAATTGCCCGAGATGGGTTTAAATTTGCCGATCAGAGGTGCCTGCCATCATGGTGTGCTCATTCGTTCATTTTCTTTCATTCATTCCACAATGTTGAATGCCTGCTCTGAACCAGGTACTGTGATTTACTGGTAATACAACAGTGAACAGTCCAGTCCTAAGCTGGTTCATCAACTCCTAAATACCTGTCGGATTTCTCATCTCTCTCTGAGCACCTTTGCCACTGTCCACATTTCATATTTTTAACTGCCTTTTGAGCTATTCCAGACATATTCTGCTGCAAACATATTTAAGAAACCATCTAAAAGATAAATTCAACCTTGTGTTTTTTTCCTTAAGAGCTTTTTTTAGCTCTTGCATGCACAGATGTCTTGGCCTTGAACCTTTGAGCCTCACACCAATAAGCACAGCCTATGGGGCGTAGTGGTGTGCACCTGAAATTCCAGCACTTGGGAGGCAGAGGCAGGAGGATCACAAATTGGAGGCTGGGTTAGGTAACTTTGGAAAAGAGAAAGGGAGAAGGAAGGAAGGATTAAAAGACAATCTAGATGAGTTTTATACTAATACAAAACCTGCTTTTTCTTTCCTTTCTGACTAGATCGGGAGAGTCCAGAATCCAGTTTTATCATATTCTTTGTATTTGCTAAGCCAGGTGCATAACACATTGTGTATTGATGAGTATATTTTCTATTGCCCACCAATTTCTCAACAATTAATAAATTGGCCTGTTAACACCTTATGGAGCTCTTTCTGTGAGAAAAAGTAAAATTCTAAAACATTCAAGGCAGCCAGTGTTGGTATACACCTTTAATCCCAGCTCTCTGGGAGGCTGAGGCAGGAAGACTCACAAGTTTCAGCCCAGCCTGGGGAATTTAGCAAGATTCCTTTTTGTTTGTTTAAGACAGTTCTTACTTTGTATTCAAGCTGGCCCTGAACTAAAGCTTGTGGTGATCCTCCTGCTTTGGCTTCCCGAGTGCTGGGATTACAGGCATGCATTACCACACTGGGCTAGCCAGAGTATGTCTTTTGAAAGTTTTTGTTGTTGTTTTGCATTTTAAAGGACTGGAGATGTAGCTCAGTGCAAAGGCCCTGGATTCAGTCTCCTGTACTGTAAATAAATAAATTATTCAAAGCATCCTGTTATTTTTTTCTGCTTCAAAATGAAATTACTCTTCATAGTAAATTGTCATTTTGTGTTTGTGCTGACATTCAAAAGTTTTTGTTTTGTTGGGTTTGGTTTGGTTTGGTTTGGTACCAGGGATCGAACTCAGGTCCTTCCATTTGTGAGGCAGGTGGTGGAACAACTGAGTTAAATCCCCGGCCATTCAAAAGTTTTTGAGTCCTTTGATAATTTGGACAGTGAAACAAAGAATTCAAACATAAATTCAGTAAGATCCAGAGTCTTCCTGGAAATTGATTCAACATTTGATAAAGGCTTCAGAATTTTTTTATTAGTACATGTTTGTAATACATTCCTTGTGTGGAGTTGGTATATGTACGTAATACATCCTAATTCCTTTTTAAAATCCCCTTTTCAGGGCCAGGGATGTAGCTGGGTGGTGCTGTGCCTGCCTGGGAATCATAAGGTCATGAGTTCAACTCCCAGTACCAAAAAAAAAAAAATCCCCTTTCCCTTCCTTCCCTCCCACACTCTCTTGATCCCCTTCCCTTGTGTGTGTGTGTTTCTGTGTGTGTGTACCTTCGCAGTACATAATGTTTACATTCCTTGTCTGGAGTTAGTACATGTACATAACACATCTTAAGTCAAAAGATTGAGAGATTTATTAGTCAGTTCAGATCCTTGATGCTCTTGAATTGTGAAATCACCAGAAATCTGTCTTCCTGGATTAAATTAAATCAATGCTTCCAAATTAAGAGCATTAGAGCTGGGGATTTAGCTCAGTGGTTCTGCTGCCTGCCTTGAAAGTGAAAGGACCCGAGTTCAATCCCTGGTGCCAAAAAAAAACCCAAAAAACCAAATTAAGAGCATTAAGAGCCAATGAAATCACCATGAGATGTTTGCACTAATCAAATGTGTGTTTGTTTGAGACAGGGTCTCACTATGTAGTTCAAGCTGGCCTTGAACTCACTATGTAGTCCAGGCTGGCCTTGAACTCCTAGCAATCCTCCTGCCTCAGCTTCCCAAGTGCTGGGATTACAGGCATGCACTAAGACATTATTTTTTAAATTAAAGGCATAGTTTACTCAATAATTTATATATATTAAACCAAAGTGATAAATTTCTTCTTGATTTCAGTATCATGGAAGTCTTTTCAGAGGAACTCTTGCACTTTGATAATCAATTTTTCAACATATTTCCATTTGTATTCAATTAGGACAGAGATTGTGCCTTATGTGTTCACCATAGGCTAGCCAGTGCCCAATATATATTTATTCCTTGAAATGTAATGTCATAGAAGGCTAGAAGAATGTATCAAATGCTAATAAGGACTGATAACCTTCTGATTGCTTTATTTAATGTTTAGTTATCTATAACTTTTGCCAGTGTAGTTCCATGAAAATCTAGATTACAATCAGTTGAGAAAAGAATGGGGATAATGTGAAAAGTGTAGACTACTTCCAGAAGTTTAGCGGCTTGGAGAAAACAGACATAAATGGTAGCTGGAGGGAGAAATGAGGAATGGGTAAAGATGAATTTTTGTTTTAAGTTGTATAGACTTGATTTTAATTGGCAAATGTAGAAGACAAAACAGGAGAAAAGTTGAAAATAAGGGCCAGAGGGGATAATAGCACAATGCGTATCTCTCAACTGGAGTCCCCAAGAATGTGTTACAGGGTCTGCCACATGCTGTTGATAACTCTCTGGCCCCTAGATGGGTTGTGGGCAGAGTCCATGGGCCTGCACCTTGAATAGTCTTCTTTGGGGTCTTCTGAGGGTAGCTAAAAGGAAACAGTCTAATGGCTTGCCCTGGTACCCTACAGGTGATGAGAATGATGGGCAACATTCAGCTCTTTCTTCTTCATCCTGAATCTCAGAAAACTTGGCCCAAAACACCTTGTTGCCTTTTGTAGGCAAAGTGCCTGTGAGGCAGGTGAAGATATTCATGTTCCAGATGCCCTGGACATGTAGCAGGGATCCCAGAGTGCAGCTGGTATGGGGGAAGTGCAAGCATTTTGGGATAGGGGTGCTGTGGGGAGTAGCCCAAGGGAGCACCTCCGAACCTCAGTCTTTACATTAATTGGCATAGGTCTGGATCTTTGTAAATGATGTGTACTTCCTGTGCTGTCAAGGTCAGTTGTAGGGGGGGTGGTCTAGCCATGCAAATTAGAGCTCCATCTTTATTTTGACATTTTTGAAATTAAAAAAAGTTCATTTAGATTCAAAATTCTCCTGGATTGTCATGATATATCTGTTATATTTGTCCATGAGAAAAAGAAAAAACAGGGCTGGGGATTTAGCTCACTGGTTCCACTGCCTGCTTCACAAGCAAAAGGTCCCGAGTTTGATCCCCAGTACCAAAAAAAAAAAAGTTTGTAAATTATAGATATTAAGTGGTTATTTAAAATTTCTCTTCATGGAAACTATTAAGACTTCAAAGAGTCATTATTAAAGTCTTGGTCACAAGATTTGTATAATTTTAATTTTTTTTTGAGACAGGATCTATGTAGTTCAAGCTGGCCTTGAACTCATGGTGATCCTCCTGCCTCAGACTCCAGTGCTGGGTTTATAGGCATGTACCATGTACCACCATGCCCAGCCTAGCCATTTCAAATTTAAGCCTAATATAAAGTTAGATTTTGAAAAACATGCTCAAATTTTAAGATACTATTAGGAAGTTTTCTATAATTCAACATTTATTCAATAAAAGTGAGCATTTATTGTCTTTTACTATCTTCCCTTGTATTTTGTATTTTAATTGTAAATTGGGCCTGGGATTTAGCTCAGTGGTCCCGCTGCTTGCCTCGCAAGCACAAGGACCCGAGTTCGATCCCCGGTACCAAAAAATAAAAATGAAAATTAATTGTAAATTGACATACTGGTATAGAATTTTCAAGCAGAAAGAAGGGAAATATCAGCATAATTGAGAAGAACTGACTCATTCTTTCTAACAGGGAGGAAGATAATAATGAGAGGTACAGAATTCAGACCACTCCATACACCTGTGAAAGACAAGGCAGTTGAAGATGTTGGCAAAAGAATGGTTGAATTTATGGGCAATGAAATGGAAGCTGGTTAGGGAAGAAGTGATGACAATCAGATGAAGATTAAGGTAAGTCACCATGATTTTTTTTTTGGTACCGGGTATCAAACTCAGGACCTTGTGCTTATGAGGCAGGTGCGGTGCCACTGAGCTAAATCCCTGGCCCTCACCATGATATTATTAAATGCATGTGTGTGGAAATAGCTATGTGGGAGAACTGGAAGAATATATGATGTTTAGGGATGGTGGGATGTAAATATCTAATATTCAGTGGATTTATACCATGGCCACAAAAGGTTTTGGCATCATGAAGCAGAGGTGACAGAAGAGAAAGGGAACAAAGTTGGATTGCTGGAGGTTCCTGAGTTGCATTTCCTCCCAACCTTGGACTAGGAATTTGAACATTTTATAAGCACTGAAACAGCTCTGCTTGAGAATGGAAAGAGATAAACAATGGGGAGATTGCAGCCCACATTGTCAGAACTCCGTTCAGTTCATGAGTCTCATGAGTGAAGTCTAAATGTATTCACATGTTCAGCCCATTATAGTTTTCAAATTATTGTCCAAACACAACACTTCTTAAAGGACTCCCAAAAAACAGGATCTGAATTTCCTGATAGGCTTTACAGGTCATCCCAAATAAGCATGATTGCATGCAAATAATGTTTGTAGACAATTGTCCCCAGCTATTCCTTGCAAACACATTGCCATCTCTGAGTCTTTTCTACCAAGAAATCTTGCATCCACTACTGCGTGGGTTTCTTCTGTCAATAATGTAAGGGGACTTCACAAATCCTGGAATCCTAGAATACACTTGAACTTACACTTGTACATATTTTCATGAGGCACATTTTGTGCTTAGCTTCCTTTTTCCCGCCGGGGATTTAGCTCAGTGGTTCCAGCGCCTGCCTCAAAAGCACAAAGACCCGAGTTCGATCTCCGGTACCAAAAAAAAGTGTATGACCTTCCTTTTTCCCTAGCAGAAGAGATGAAGAGTACATGAATAAAATTAGGGGCCTATGTATGAACTAAAGCAGAAAAAGTCAATTAATATCTCAGTTTGCAAATCATATGAAGTTTTAAGTAAGCACCTGCCACAGGGTCCAGCATTAGTTTGCATGCGGTAATGTGAGTTCTTTTTTAAATTTTATTCTATTGGTACATTTTAGGTATAGAATATAATGACATTCATCATTGGAAATTTGCACCTTTACATAATCTTTCTTGGTTCTTATTTTTTCCCCCTTCCCCTGCTCTCCCTTCAACCCCTCCATCCCTCCCTACTTACAAAGACTTTGTTTCCATTTTTTCATTTGCTCATATTACTTCCATTCCCTTCTTTCCTTTCCCCTACCCCTCCCACTTTCCCTTCCCCTTGCTCCTTTTCTTCCGATTTCACATTATCTATTATACCTTTTAGTCCTTATTTACACTTTCAGTTTCTCATACTAGAGAAACTATTTGGTATTTACACATGTGTCCTGTTTATTTCACTTAAGAGTATTGTCTCAATGTGCATCCATTTAGCTATAAATGTCTCTAATTTCTCATTTTTTATGGCTGAGTAGTACTCCATTTTATGAAAAAAACACATTTTCTTTATCCAGTCTCCAGTTGATGGGCATTTGGGCTATTTCCAAGTTTTCGCTATTACAAACTGTGCTTCTATGAACATGGCTGCACATATATCACTGTGGTATGATTCTTTGAATTCTTTGGGGAAGATCCCCAGCAGTGGAATAGTGGGGTCAAATGGGACTTCCAGTCCTAGTTCTTTGAGGTATTGCCATACTGATTTCCACAGTGGTTGCACCAGTCTACACTCCCACTAGCAGTGGAGCAGGGTTCTTCTTTCCTCACAGCCCCGCCAGCATTTGTTATTGGTTGATTTCATGATAGCAGCCATTCTTTCTGGAGTGAGGTGGAATCTCAGCATTGTTTTCATTTGCATCTCTCAAATGACCAGTGATGTTGAACATTTTTTCATATGTTTATTTGCCATTTCTACTTCTTTGTCTGAGAAATGTCTGTTCATTTCAGATGGTCATTTTTGGATTGGGTCTTCAAATTTTGGAGGTCTGGTTTTTTTAAGTTCTTTATAGATTTGAGATAGTAGACCTTTGTTTGAGGGATAGCTGGTGAAAATTTTTTCCCACATTGTGGGTTGTCTCTTCACACTGCTGGTGGTTTCTCTTGTTGTGCAGAAGCTTTTTAGTAAGAAGAGATCCCCCTTGTTGATTGTTTGTGCTAGTTCATGGGCAACTGAGGTTTTGTTCATAAAATCTTTTCCTACACCAATGTCTTCAAAAGTTCTACCTAACCTCTGTTCCAGCTGGTTCAGCATTTCTTTTTTAACATTTAGTTCTTTAATCCATTTCGATTTTAGTTTAGTCCATGGTGAGAGATAATAGGTCTAGTTTTAGTCTTTGGCAAATTGAAACCCAATTTATCCAGCACCATTTATTAAAGGGTATCTTTCTTCCAGTGAGGATGTTTGGTGTCTTTGTCAAAGATGAGATGACTGAGTCTGGAGTTGTTTCTGCATCTTCTAATCTGTTCCACTGGTCCTCAGGTCTGTTTCTTTGCCAGTGCCATGCTGTTTTTATCACAGTAGCTTTGCAGTATAGTTTCAAGTTGGGGGTTGTGAGTTCTTTTCTTTCTTGTAAAAAAATCTTTGCTAGGGCCAGGGATTTAACTCAGTGGTTCTGGCACCTGCCTTGCAAGTGCAAGGTCCCGAGTTTGATCCCTGGTACCAAAAAACCCAAAAAACCAAAAAAACAAAAAAATCTTTGCTGAAGATTTGAAGTACTAGAAAAGAATTTGGAAAAAAAAATGTACAAGAAGTAAGCAGATGAGTGATTTAGCCTAGGCTCTTAATGTAGAACTATTCCTGGTGAACAATGACAAATGGTTTGTCCAGCTTTCTAATTAAAATGCAAAGCAAGCTGGAAGCAGTGGTAAATGTCTGTAATGAGCTACTCAGAAGGTTAAGGCAGGTGGATTACAATTTCAAGGCCAGCTTGTGCAAGTTAGCAAGGCCATTTAAGAATGAAAAATCTAGGGATGTAGCTCAGTGGTAGAGTGCACCTGGGTTCAGTTTCCAGTAACACACACACACACACACACACACACAAAAAGCCAAAAAAAAAAAATCCAAAATATCCGAAAGTTTATTTTTAAGGGTAACATAAGGCCTCCAATGACAAAATATTTTGGTTCTAATCAATACTGTTTAGTGGATAAGATTTCTTTGTTCTTTAATCTCAGGTCTATCTCCAGCATCTTGATCCAGTATCCAGTGTGGTCAAACATGAATCTGTCTACTTTTTGTCAATTGTTGTAGAAGCAGAATTTCTTTCATGTCTAGGTGACTCTCTGTTGTAGGGAATCTTTTCTCTGCAACGAATATTTGAAAAGAAAGTCTCTGAATAGCCATCCCCTTTTCTTTCTTATGACAGTTTCATTTTTAGCTAGAAGCAAGGAGAAAAAAAAAAAACCATAAAAAACAAAACAAGAAAAAATGCGCCACAGGAGGTGACCCGGGCTGCATTGCTCCTCATGCTGTCAATCAACCAGAGAACCATCTGTCCCACTTTAGATTTCAGGAGCTATCAGGCACATCTGCTGTGTCTTTTCTGATGTCACTTATAGAACCCACTAAAAGCTGTTAGATGAATTGCAGGAACCACAGTGCAGCTGCACCAGGCTGAGTTTGAATTTTTGCAGCTGGGCCCTACCCATCCATCTCAGTTTTGAAATTACTTTATGAGATTAGAACCACAAAGTTAATAATTCATTTTATGGTAGTAATTTTTTTTTTTTTGGTACTGGGGATCGAACTTGGGTCCTTGCACTTTATGGTAGTAATTTTTAAGAGAGTGGGTCTTACATTTTTGTTCTCTGAAAGTTTAAAATATATACACATATATAATTTAACAATACCCACCAAATATTTAGAATTCAAATCAAATGTAAATACTTAAAACAATTATTTATAATTTCCTTTTAAGAAAAAAAAATAACAACTAAAAAAAATTTGTAAAACTTTGACTCAAGAGCCAAGGACTTTTTGTTAGGGAAGCAAGTTTGCTGTCTGCTGAAGAGATGCTAGAGATTCAGGCTAGAGATCTAAAATATTAATAGCTGCAGGCCAGTTTCTCTGCATCAACATCAAACTGACCAAAGAACAAATACAGTATTTACTTATTTGTCTTCAAAGGAAATGAGGATTTTCACATTCTTATTATCTTGTAGGCTTTAAAAAGTAAATTGAAGCAGTCAATTAACTATAGGAAATTAGTCTTGGCCATGTGCTTATATATTTTGAAAGCTCTTATTTCTCAGTATTAGCTCCTATAGGATTTCATATCCCTTTATAGTAACACATACCACAGCACAATTAAATAATTGTACCTGATTCACCATAATTTACCTGATTCTTTCAAGTAAAGGGACTCTCTCCCCTCCCTAACATTATGCATATCAGGGTCTTTTTTTTTAAGTTTAAATAAAAAGTCATAGTATATAATTGAAGTATGTTCCATTTCTTGAAAGGGTCTTTGGTAGATGTAAGCAGGAGCCACATCTACCTACTTGTCTGTACTGTCCTAATATACTGTCTTTCCTCCTGTTTCTATCTGCCTTCTGCATCTCCTATCCAAGATCTATCCTACAAGTGTACAGTAGATCCCAACCTCTCCTACTTAGTCAAGGGCATCTCTCCAGCAGTTCTACCCACTCTCTCCTCTATCTTCGATTTCCCCACTTTTGGAAAGTTCCTATCAGCCTATAAATGAGCAATAATAGTCACACATTTAACAACAACAATCCCAAAACTCCTCTTGGCTCCTATGCCAGCATTTGTTTGCTCTTCTACAGTAAATCTCAGCACTTGGGAGGCTGAGGCAGGAGGATTGCCTCTAGGCCAGCCTGGGATGCCTAGTGAGTTCAAGGCCAGGCTGACAACATAGAGAGACCCTGTCTCAGAAAGTTAAAAAAAAAAAAAAAAGCTAATTTCTTTGGCAGAAATTATATCTAAGACCAATCAAGTACTACATACTTTATTCCAGCCACTGTTCTAAGAATTTTACATATATTTATTCCTTTAGTTCTCAAAATAGATGCTATTAAAATAATGTCTTTACAAACAAGGGAACCAAAGCACAGACATGAAGAAATACATTCAATGTCATGTAGCTAATAACCAGTGATACCAAGATTCAAATCTATACCATTTGGCTTTGGGATTCATATGCTTACTATTTAAGTGTGCAGTTTATGATTCCTAAAATTCACTACAGATTAAGTATTCATAATCTGAAAGTATAAGATCTGAAATGAAGTTCAAAATGCATGTTTCAGCCAGGCATCATGACACATGCCTGTACTCCCAGCACTCAGGAGGCTGAGGCAGGAGGATCACCACGAGTTCAAAGCCAGTCTGGGCTACATAGTGAGTTCAAGCCCAGCCTGAACTGCATAGCGAGACCTTGTCTATTAAAAAAAAAAAAAAAAATCAGGGCTGGGGATTTAGCTCAGTGGTTCTGCTGCCTGCCTCGCAAGTGCAAGGTTCTAAGTTTGATCCGCAGTACAAAAAAAAAAAAAAAAATCAAAACCCATGTTTCAGATTTTGGAGCATTTCAGATTTCAGGCTTTTGGAAAACTAGTACGGTGATTAAGGGAAGACTAAGTCATTATAGGAAAATACATCAAGGCAGGCTTTCTGGAGAGATGGTTTTTAAGGACTGAAATGAGTTAGCCAAGAGGAAAACAAGGGAATCGGTCCTTAAGGCAGAATGTGCAGCATAGGCAACAGGTGAGAGGCTGGGTACCTTGGCTATCCTAGAAATAATGTTATTGTTATAGCTAGAGAATAAAGTAACAGACAGAAAGTGACCAGAGCTACAAAGTAGAGATGTCATTTCATGAAGACTCTTATATGTCATCATAAAGATTATGTATTTTGTCTGAAAGGCAGTAGGAAAGCTGTAGGTAGATTTAAACAAAGTAATAAAATAAGATCAGATCTGAATTTTAGAAAAATCACCACCTCCTGTGTAACAGGTTAAAGGCACGGAGACCAGCTGCATTAATTAGAGCTGTTTCAGTAATCCAAAGAAAAAAAGGATGAAGGTCTGAACTAAGGTGGTTAAAGAAATGAAGATGTGAAAACAGACTTAGGAAATAATAAAAATGTTCCAAAGAAAAAGGACCCAAATGACCCTCAGTTTAGGTGGCAGTATTGGATGGTGGGATCAATGGGTGACATAGAGCACATTGAAGAGAGAAACACTTAATGGAGTAGGGAAAGTATTCCCCAAATTTAAATGGGAAATGCTAGTGTTACCGGGTAGCTTGCTTCTAAAAAGTGGCTCACCAACTAAATGTTACTGGGTTCAGGGTTGCTCACCTCTCCTTCTGGAGTTAGATTACAGATTCTTCTTGTCTTGAACAAAGAATTGAGCAAAAAACAGTGTCGAGGGGCCGGGGATTTAGCTCAGTGGTGCCGCCGCCTGCCTCGAAAGCGCAGGGTCCTGAGTTCCATCCCGGTACCAAAACCCAAAAACAAACAAACAAACAAACAGAACAGTGTCGAAGTTTATTTGAGAAAGTAAAAGTGAAGAGTGGGTGAGAAACTCTCTACAGAGTGAGCCTGGTCCAAGTAAAGACAAAAAGAGGGTAAGAGCAAAGGTAAAAGCAGCATGGGTTAGGGCCGGGGATTTAGCTCAGTGTTTTTGCCGCCTGCTATGCAAGCGGACCCGAGTTCGATCCCCAGTACCAAAAAAAAAAAAACAAAAACAAAAAAACCCAGCATGGGCTTTCTTGGAAAGCCAAGATAGCTGCTCCTCCTGGCTGCCTTTCTTTAATAGCGTCCAAATTTTGAGGAAACCGCGAGAACTTCTATATCTGGGTTCTCAGAGCCGGTGCTTGGATCCCACGCCTCAGGCTGATCTCAGGTCTAGGCCATCCTGTTGAAAACCTGGTCGGGTTAGCCAGAAGTCCACGTGCAGGGCTTTGGAGAACATTTAAGCACATGTGTCCCGGATCTTGTAGTTAACAGGTCACGCCTACTTCCCCAGCCAGCCTTTGCCATGCCCTAATCTATCTCATTCGAGCTAGACATGAAATTCAGAATGGAGAAAATTTGGATAGTTTTAATTTTAGAAGACAAACAGGGGATATTGTCTTTTCTAGAGATCATATATTTGTAAAGCCATCATATAACTACAGACTCTGTATACCTACATAATAAAAAATTGCTCATAACTTATATTTAAATAATTATTTTCTCCTAAACAATTATAAATGCATACATTTAGATAACAGGCAAATTTAGATAAAGGGCAAGAGAGATCTCTGGTAAATCTTAGGTCTTTCTCAAACATTTCTGTAGTCTGTTATAGTATTAGCTATACAAGGTTACTGTCTAAACAGTCCCTGTATTGGTTATCTATTGTTGTGTAACAATTTTCCCCAAAATTTAGCAGCTTAAAAGGACACATAGTTATTATCTTTTTTTGTTTTGTTTTGTTTGAGACAGGGTCTTGCTATGTAGTTCAGACTGGCCTTGAACTCACTGTGTAGCTCAGGCTCAAGCTTGTGGTGATCCTTCTTAGCCTCCTGAGTACTGGGATTACAGATGTGCACCACCACATCTGGCTTATTTCTTTTTTTTTTTGGTGCCGGTATTGAACTCAGGTCCTTGCGCTTGCGCAGCAGGTGGCAAAACCACTGAACTAAATCCCTGGCCCGGCTTATTATTTTTTTAGGGGGCACATTTTAACCCATAACAAGCAGTATACTTACTTTCGTGTGAAATACTACCAAATTAATGAAAAAGGTATAAGATTAGATATAATGAAACAATACTATGATACATAATATAACAAATATGAAATCAGTTGAATATTTACAGTACTTAAAACAAGCATCAGTTTATGTTTACAAGAAAATTAAACAACATAAGCATAAAATATACAATTAGGTCTATTTGATAAGAATAGCTGAGGGCCAGGGATTTAGCTCAGTGGTTCTGGTGCCTGCCTCGAAAGCTCAAGGTCCTGAGTTCAATCCCTAGTACCAAAAACAAAAAAACAAAACAAAACAAAATAATAGCTGAACTAATTACCAAATTGAAAAGATGAACACGTATCACACACCATGGACAGATCTCTGTACACCATACCAAACATTTATTGCGGTACCTGCCCAGCTTCTTTTCTTCTTTCTTTCTGTAATGTGCTCTGATTTTCCTTTGAAGAGAAGTATCACTTTCAGTTAGTGTGGTGAGGGTGAGGTTGATTCTTCTATCCAGTCCTACCAGTGGTCCACAACTCACGCTGGACTGGTGATTGTTCGTTCTGGGCTGAAAGTTTATCAGGAAAGAAACACACTCCTCACACTCTTCATCAGTTGCTAAGCAGCTGATGCCTGCTGGGAAGGAAACCACGGCAGAGGAAAGCAGGGACCAGAAGGGAAAAGAAAGACAGGTTTTTGATGTTATCTTCAGTGTGCTTGGATCCATCTGCAGATGGGGTGCAGATCTATGGTGTCTCTGGACCTTATAGTTGAATGAGCAAGAAAGAAGTCTCTTTTTAATCGAATCTGGTTTGAACTGCTGTCTAATCCTTATGTCATGGAGAGTCCTGATTAATACATGGATTGATATGGAAAGATATCATTGAAATACTGCAAAGACAAAAAGCAAGATGCAAGATGCATATAGGATGATTCCATACTTTGGTGAAGAAATAAAATCAAAAAATAAAATAAAAATAAGAAACAATTTTGGAGGAATACAGTTGTCCCTTCATATTTGCAAGTTCCTCATCTGTGGGTGGATTCAACCAACTGCAGATAGAAAATATTTAAAAATTGTGTCTGTACTGAACATCTATAGGCTTTTTAGACATGATTTCAAGTATTCAGGAGGATGTGCATTGGTTTTATGAATATAGTAACCTATTTTATGTAAAAGATTTGAACATCCATGGATTTTAATATCCATGAAGGGTCCTAGAATTAATTCCCTGAGGATGCCAAGGGATGACTATTACAATAGAAGAAATTATCAGCAATACTATTCAATGTCTCTGACAGATTTATCAGTTCTTTTTTTTTTTGGTACTGGGGATTGAACTTGGGTCCTTGCATTTGCAAGGCAGGCGGTGGAACCACTGAGCTAAATCCCCAGCCCTCTCTGACAGATTTAACATAGTTTCCCATTTAGAAGATAGATCTACAGCTGTACTACCAAATTTGCCTCAGATCATACTGCATGGGGAAGGAAATCTTGGGAAAGTTCTCAAAGGAAACAATAATAATGTCTTGTATCGAAGTAGCACTTTTTACTTTATAAATTATTTTGAATTGCTATACCATATAGATGTTGTTGTCTCCTCTTTATAAACAAGAAGGTCATCACATTCTAAGAATTTGCAAATAACCAGGCTGAGATCTGAATTCAGTTCTTCTAGATCAAAAAGAAAAAAAAATAGCATTTGTGCTGTTTCAGAATCTGGAGCACTTTTTCCTCTAGGAAAAGTTGCTCATGATAACAATAGTAGATATTTTTTCCTGTGATTCATTCTGAAAAGTCTTTTCACTCCTTAGGGAAATTCCACAGTATTATTTTTACCATTTAGGTGTATTTTGTTTTTGATGGTATTTAGTTTTTATTAGCTAATTTCAATGTGATGATTACCTGTGTAGTTCTTCAAAGATAATCAAATTTCAACATAGATTGGAGTAAGGCAACTTCAGAGATTTTTAGTATTTGTTTGGGGTAAGGATGGTGGGGGGATATAGATAAAATGAGGAAGCTCATGACCAGAGCTGACTAAAATGTTACCACCTAAACATTAGTGAATATAGAGAAATCAAGATACTGAAAGGCAGTTTACACAGGGAAGTAACACATGGAATTGCAAAAATAGGCAAGCGCCTTAAATAAATCTGGGCAGGAATGATGTGTTTGTCCTCAAGGCAGGGCAAGAAGCCTATGTCTCACACAAAGACTAGCAGAGGCCATTAAAGGGAATTTTAGGGAGTGACATTGTTAGAATGGCAACAGAGGAAGTTGATTTTGGCAACAGCTTTGGGAAAGGACTTGAGAAAAAAATATGGGTAGGCAGCTTTTCTCAGGGGGGTTATGTCTACATACACACATAGGTGGAGTTGCAAAAATGGAAAAGATCAAGACATGCAAGAAGAGTCATCTATTTTAAACTGTCCTGGAACCTTTCTAGTTCAAGTCCTTTTAGTGGAATCTTATTTTTCAGCTGTCTTCCGGCACATGTGGAATTAAGCTTTCATTAAGACTTACTCAAAATCATGATAAGAATAGTGTATTTTGAAATCAACTGTCTGTTTTCACCACTTGCATTAACCTGAATGTTGTGTCCTGACAAGACTCAGGCACGTTTGATCAGTTTTCAAGCATAACCATCTGGGCATTCCAAACTGGTCATAATCATCAACACCCTCACCTTGAAATGTGAAAATAAAACAGCCATTGTTCCAGACATCACTCTGGGTCATGAATTTATGTTAAGAGGTTGAAGTAAGGGCTAAAGGTGCTTACTCAGGTTCTTTTAATAGCTTTTAACTTGTTAGGACATGAGTTTCAATTTTTTTGAACTATAGTCCTACTCTTTATTCAGTACAATTCATTGTTGGATAAACACTTAGCAGCCTGTACGTTTTTTTCTTTGTGTTTTGTTTTTCAAAACTTGTTAATTTCATTTGCATTAAGCTGCTTTGTATTTTTAAACTATATCTGGACTAAATGTAAATGTTAATGTGTGTTTGACAACAATGCTGAATTAAGATTCCAACTGTCAAAAAGAAAATAATATACTACAAACGGTTATTATTTTCATACATGCTATTTTTTTAATCATAGTCTAAGTAGTTTAATAAACATAAGTTATGAGACTTTTAGTGACTCAGGTCCTTAGGGACAGAGCCATTATATCACATTAATTTTCATTGGCATAATCTAGGAAAGGCCAGTGCCATCTGTAGGTGGATGCTTTTTCATCTCAGCTGAATGATTCCTACGGAAACAGCCTACAGCAAAAGTGATTAAGCCACTGGTTGATGTGCCTGGGAGCCACAGCATATGCCTTTGGACACTAACGAAAGGAATTTTCCCAAGGAATGTGTTCTTGATAGCTGAATGGAATTATTTGTAGGAAGACTGAAAAGGATTTAAACAAAACCTTGAGAGCTTCATTGATCTGAGTAAAATCAGCCGTCTTCCTGTCATACCACGTTCAGCAAGACTGAAGGGAAGACCATCCAGCTAGCAAGGCCACCACTGGTCAGTGACCACAGTATTACCTATAACCACAGCCCTGCACTTTGCTTTTTCTTTTTCCTCTGTTACCTACATACTCACCAGGGTTCCTCTCTAAAGCCAACATTTCTGTGTGTGTATTAATTAGGTCCTGTCCTTTTGATCTGTCAGCTCTTTCAACCCAGCATATCCCCTGTATTCACAATTTTTCCTTGTTATTCTTGTCAATATACAGCTGGATATGAATCATCTCAAGTGTTTTCATCACCCTTCAACTAATGCCACATTTTCCTACTTCCTTTATTTGAAATAGCCTATTAAAAATATCTATTATTACAGTCTTCTCACCTTTTCAACTCCACTCCATCCATTTCCAGAATAGCCCATTAAAAATTCCAGAATTAAAATTTCCCACTAAAATTTCCAGAACAGCCCATTAAAAAATCTATTATCACTGTCTTCTCACCTTTTCAACTCAACTCCCTCTATTTCCAGAATTCTGGCATTTCATCCACTGCATTCCAGCATCACAGCAACTGGAATACAGGAATGAACTCTTCTTCCAAGATGGCTCTTGTCAAGACCCAATAGTAATCTATCTTGGTGAACCAACACTGGTCAGATCTCAGTGCTTATCTTGCTTGGCCTCTTAGCAGTATTTCATGTGACAATCATTCTCTCTTTAATCCTTTATTTTCTTACTGTCATGGTTTGGATCAAGAAAGTCCCCAAAGAACTCATATACTCACAGGAGGAGTTTGTGGAAGGTGATGGGATGGTGGGGGCATTGTGTTCATCAGTGGAATTCCATTCTGGTAAAGTCAGCAGCTGAGTGTGCTACTGGAGGTTGGGACCCAATGAGAAGAGGGGAAGGTATATCTGCTTCCCTGGCTCCATCCTTCGCACTCTCTGCTTCCTGATTAGCATGACAAGAGCAGCTTTCCTCCCCACAGACCCTTCCACCATTCCATGTGTTTTAAGTCTGCTGAACATGGACTGAAACTTTTGAAACTGTGGGCCAAAATAAGCCTCTCCTTCTTTAAATTGTGGATGTAGGGTATTTTATGTCCTATTGACATGGAAAGTGACTAAGACAAATGGCTTCCTGATCATTGCCCCTTCCTCTCTCTCCTACTCCACTGCTCATCCTTCCCAACACTATTATTGAATCAGTCAAGGCACTTGGCCTTTTCTTTATCTGTGCTCATGTATGGTCATTTCCTTGCTGCTCTCACCTATTCCCGTGGCTTTAAATACCATCTCTACACTGAAGCTTCACCAACTTATCTTCCTGGTTTTGGCCTCTCCCCTGAGCTTCAGATCAATATTCCAGCTCCTACTTGATAAATCCTCTTATACATTTATTTGGCATTTCTGCCTTTGACTCTTGATGTTCTTCTCCCAAACTCCCCCTTTCCAAGTGCTCCTCTTCTCAGTGATTGGAACTAACCTTCCACTCCATTGACCTGGGGGTCACTCAAGGCTTCTTTCTTTTCCTCATACATTTCCATCAGGAAGTTCTGTTAGTTCTATCAACATAATGTATCCAGAGTCCAGTGAAATTTCACCACCTCCATTGTTCCCTCTCAAATCCAGGCTAACAAAATGTTTCTTCCAGTCATTGGCAGTGTTGTTTAACAAGTCTCTCTGGTTCTATTCTTGCCCTCATATATTTCAGTCTTCATTCTGAATCCAGAATGATTTCTTCAGATTGGTAAATCAGATCTTTGCATTTATCACAGCAAAGCCCTATAATGGTTTCCAACTCCATTTAGAATACAAGCCTAGTCTTTATCCAGGTTTACAAGGCCCAAATGTCTTTGCCTACCCCTCTGACCTCATACTTGTCCTTCTCTCTCTTCTTCATTCTGACTTGGCAACTTGGATTTCTGCTCTTCTTTGATGGTGCCAGACTTGTTCCTGTCACTGGGGAAAAATAGTGCTTGTAAAGAATCTGAATTTGAGGGCCAGGGATTTAGCTCAGTGATGCTGCCGCCTGCCTCACGAGTGCAAGGTCCTGAGTTCCATCCCCGGTACCAAAAACGTAGCAGTAGTCAGATTAATTCGTGGATTTATCAGTTGGGGTTACATTTGTAAATATATATTATAAATATATAATTGTGGATTAAGATGAAACAGTGAATTTCATAGACATATTAGAAAGCTCATAATCACATGAGACTTTGGGTTTTGCTGACTCTGGTTATTCTTCAGCCAAGTCTGCTTTGATTTAGGTTATTTATGTGATAATGTACTACTTTTTTCCAGGGGATGTGAGAGGAAGACATTGCTCTTATGATTAATGTATTAATAAGCATTCATGAAATCTGTCTCTGGGTTTTTTGGTTTTGGGGGTTATTTTGGACAGAGGACGTATCAGATATTAAACTGATAAGAACAGATACTTGATCTTAGCCGAAAGGCCGAGAAGTGATGTTTTTGGGGTTATTTTGGGGACAAGGTCTTGCCCCGTAATTCAGGCTACTCTTGAACTCACAGCGTGAGATCCTCCTGTCTCAGCCTCCCAAGTGTTGGGATTACCGGCATGTGTCACCATGCCCGGCCCCTGGGTTATTTTTTTATTTTATTTAATTTTTTGGTTCTGGGGATTGAACTCGGGTCCTTGCGCTTGCACATCAGGCGGCAAAACCACTGAGCTAAATCCCCGGCCTATCCCTGGGTTATTTTTAATACTTCTTTACTCCCTTTCTTCATCTCTTCTATGAAAAAAAAAAAACCCGCACGTCTCTTTTTCACTTTCTTATCTTTTCCCTTCGTTCTCCTTCTCTCAAAATCTGGTTAGGAGAATTCTATTTGGCTTGAATTTTAAGCTATAGTAGTTTAGATTTGGAGTAAAACAATGCCTATGTTGCTTACTGTGTTCACAGTACCTTGCATGTTGCTTGGCACACAATTGACACTAAAAATAAGTGTGGAATGAGTGTATGAATAGAAAATAGAAATTCTTGGGCTGGGGATTTGGCTCAGTGGTTCCGCCGCCTGCCTCGAAAGTGCAAGATCCCAAGTTTGATCCCTGGTACCAAAAAAGAAAAGAAAACAGAAATTCTTAAAGTTTGAAACAAAAACCTAGTATTCTTTTAAAAAGGACTTAATGGAGAGAGACACAATCTTTGTAGAAATCAAAATGTTTCATGCAGTGAAACATGTAGAGGATTGTTGTGTTAGAAATTCCAGCAACTGTCCAGTTAACAACAAATAATCACTGCAACAACCCAGATTTTCTGAGGTTGGCAGAATCTTCATGCCACAAGGAAAAGATTAGCTTGAATCCCAGATACCTTTTCCCTTCCAATCGCTCAGCAATGACTGCTGCCACTTGCTATTGCCACCATTTTCACTGCTTTCGCTGTAATTTCTTCAGTCACAAGTTCTTCATTGTGAAGGACACTTTTGATGCCAGTACCATTTTGGAGGCTGGAACAAATTGTGTTCTTACTTGCATGAAAATTACCAGGCTGACATCGAACAGGCTAAAAATGTTCACATAGCAGGACTTCTATAAATAGATCCTAAATACTAAATTGTGTTGAGTGGGATTTCACAACAGCCATCAGATATCTACATATGGTTTGTAAAACTTGTCTATGGAAAATGTGACCTGCTGAAGCATTGAGCAGCCAAAGTTGAGGATTATTCAGAGGGAAAAGAAACCTTACTAATAAAGATTTACATCGTTTGCTTTACCAATTGACTGAAAGAGCATATTTTCCTAAAGTGAAGGTATCCTTTGAAGGACAGTTCAGAAGATTTTTCAGTTTCTTTCTTTCTTTTTGCCTATGTTAAGGGATAGTTTACTGAAGAGGATTAATTTTTTCACTTACATAAAATATTAACTATGTTGGTTCTTATATGTTGTAGGTAAATAATTCTTGATGTGATAAATATCTGGAAAAATGATATATAGTGTTTTACTACTTGAACTTGAGCCTTTGCTTCTCTGTTATATGTTCCTAGTGTGGCTACTATATTACTAATCTGCTTATTATTTGCATAATCAATATATGGAAGGCCGGGGATTTAGCTCAGTGGTGCTACCACCTGCCTGAAAGTACAAGGTCCTGAGTTTGATCCCCGGTACCACACACGCGCGCACACACACACACACACAAATATATGGAGCCGGGTGTGATGGCACATGTCTGTAATCCCAGTTCTCAGGAGGCTGAGGCAGGAGGATTGCCAAACATTTGAGGCCAGCCTGGGTTACATAGTGAGTTCAAGGCCAGCCTGAACTACATAGAAAGATTCTGATAAACAACAACAACAACAAAAATATATACACATACATGTATATATGTACACATATATGTTGTCCCAATGTCAATTATCAGTATACTGAAATTCAAGACTTTTGTTTAGCTAATTCAAAGGAAAAACAAACACTACTAAAAAGATGAACCTATTACTGATACTTTTCAGAAAATTATGAGAAAGCTATTTTTAGTAGTGGATGAGTCAAAATTGTTGGCCAAATTCTCTTTTTCACTTTGGTGTAGATGACCTCTAAATATGTATAATTCTTTGTTGTAGTGTTATGATTATTCAGGTTGGCTATATCTACGTACAGCTATGTGGGTTTTTTGTTTTTTCTTTTTTTCTGGTACTGGGAATCAAACTCAGGACTTTGGACTTGAAAGGCAGGTGCAGTGCCACTGAGCTACATCCTCAGCTTAGCTATGTGGCTTTTTTTTTTAAAGCTATGTAGCTTTTGCAATATTTAAGAGCTACCTGGAAAGGTGAGTATAGCTATATTTATATGATAAAGCCCAATTTTTTCCTATCTTCCTGCCTCTTCTTTTCACTCTTACCTAAGGAGTTGCATTCTTTTTTTTTTTTTTTTAAATCAGTTAATGCTTCTAGCTATAATGAATTATTGCATGTTTGCCAAAACCTTTTTCCTTTATCTAGAAGAAAAGTAATCGGCTTTAATTTTGAATTAGGTTTAAAGGCAGAAAAGTAAACAAATAGGCTTATCTGGAATTTATAATGGAATGTAAAATGCTGCCAGTTAAGGTTTTTCTTGATGTCCCTAATTTTAAGGAAAAAAAATTGAACATTCCCTAGGAGAATGATGATGCAAGTAGTAAAAATAAATGGGTAGTGGGTACAACCAAAGGAGTTACCTTTTAATAGTATCCAGCTAACCAAAGATGAAACAAAACAGACCTCACATATAGATTGATGAGCATTTAATCCATTTAAATTTAGAACAATAAACAAAAAGTCTATATAAATATTTTTAGGGCAGAACATAACTTTTAAAACTTGCCATTAAAAATAACATGGGAAATAAAGGACAAAAATTAAGAATGCTGATTTCTATAGTTGGCATACCCACTAATATTCAATACATATAAAATGGGGATGGGGATTAAGGACTGTTCCAGCTTTCTGATGTTTTTCTTTTGCAATTCTGGAGAAAACTTAAAATATTTTGTGGTAGAAAAGCTAATGGACATTTTAGCACCACTGTAGGCTTTTTTTCTAAGATTGAATAAAATCAAATTCAAACACTTACTAAGTACTGCCTCTAGTATGGGATTCTTATCAGATTATCTGTGTATCCATTTTTACATCTGTACATATACAGAGAATGGAAAGATATTCACCATCAATATTAATAATGGTCAGATTTGGATAGTAGGTATTTTTATTTTCTTAGTGGAGGAGTTATCTTTTTTTGGCTGTCATGACACCATTGCAACAATTTAGTAAAAATATTTTTTTCTTAACTGCTGGCATCAAAATTCTTCTGAGGGAGAGTTTCAGGTTGTTTTTGTTTGAAAGAATGCTACATTGATTGAGACCCTGAGGCCTTGATGTCATTTGGTGATAAAACAGAAGGAATCTAAACTGCTTAGTTTGGGAATTTTCTGTATAGGAGGAGAGAAATTCTTGGTTACTGAGATAATGTTGAGAAGACAGAGGAGGGAAAAGGGTGTGTCAACAGTGAGCAGGACCCAGGGTTGCTGGCAGAAGGCCTTGAGAAACCATTGGTAGTGGTGGTGGAAAGGACTCTAAAGAGAGTATATATAAAACACAGCTGTGCCTGGTGTTGGGACGCTGAGGCAGGAGGATTCCTGCAATTCTGAGGCCAGCCTAGGCTACATAGTGACTTCAAGCCTAGCCTGAACTATGTAGTATGACCCTGACTCAAATTCTGAATGAATGAATTTATGACCCTGTCTCAAAATATGAATGAATGAATGGAAGGAAGGAAGGAAGGAAGGAGGTGGAGATGTTTCTCAGTGGTAGAGCACCCATAGAGTTGATCCCCAGTACCACAAAAATAAATACACACCAAAAACAAAGAACAAAAAAAATCCCAAAACATAGTGCGCTGTGAGTGAGAGCACATGCTTAGCAGTCGACAGGCCTGAGTTTGATTCTTAGCTCCACAGTAAATAAAGTTAATTAAAAATAAATAGCATAATAGCATAGGATTTTGTTTTCACCTTTGCCCCCAGGCTGATCTCTCCCTCAAGATTCACTTCTGAGTTGTTTCCA
>NW_004624761.1:18194002-18211279 GCF_000247695.1 Heterocephalus glaber
ATGCTGATTTTCTAAATCTTGAGGGACCAGGTGTCTCCATCTGGCACCTTGGAATTTATGGGAGGGAATGTGCTTGTTTTCTTAGACTTGTCAGATATAATACAGAATGCTCAATTAAGTTAGAATTTTTTATAAACTGGGGTTACTTTTTAGGGTAAATATATCCCAAATATTGCATTGGGATATTTTTGTAGCAGTGAACATCCTCATGGGCTACCTTGTTGAAACTGGGTCTTCCTTCCAGCAACAATACAATTTCTTACCAAGTTCTGAGCCAAGGTTATGGCACCACAGACCCTGCCTTCATTTCTTTCTGCATCCTCCCCTCCTTCTACCTAACCCTTATCTTTCTCCTGCAATTATTTCCCCTAATTCTGTAAACTGGAGACAGCTGGCCCTGTACTGCGAGAAGAAGTTAAGAGACCATGTGTAGTTTAGTGTTGTCTTCCATAAAGGGTGGATCACAGTGCCTACCTATGGAGTTGTTGTGAAATTTCAGGATGAGTTGATACCTGTAAAGCATTAAAAGCAGTCCCTGGAAGTAAAATAGTAATGTTGGGCTGTAGGGTTTAGAGTCCAGGATTTAGGGTCTAGAAGCCTTTGACCATTATGGTCAACATTCTTATCTCTCACTAATTCATTCTCCATACTGCAGCTAGTGATCATTTAAAAATGCAGATCTGACTGTGTCATGCCCTTGATTTAAAGCTTTCAATGGCTTTCTACTGCTTTGAATAGGACCTGTTATTCAAATGCTTTTGCCTCTTCCTGCAACTCCTCTGCTTGCCTTTCTCCCTTTTACTTTGTTTATTCTAGGCACAAAGGGTTTTCAGTGCCATCAAGGTGTCAGGCATGCTGTGCTTCCTGCCTGGAAATATCCCTCCCCCTACTATACCATGTCAGTCCATACTCATTTTTCAGTACTTGTCAGAGAATCCTTTCTCAAGGAAGCCTTAGAAAGTCTCCTGGTTTAGATTACAATTCATAATTTAGACACCCTGTTCTCCTTCACAAGCATTTACAGTATTATGGTTTCTAATTAGATTTTTGTGTGATCATTATACCAGAAGCTCCATGAGGATAGGGATGGTGTCTAACTTGTTAGCAATTATAGTTCTAGGACCTAGTGTAGTATCTATGGAACACATAGTAGGTTTCTTTCCTTTTCTCTTTTCTTTTGAGACAGGATCTTGCTATGTAGTTCAAGCTGCCTTGAATTCACTGTGTAGCCCAGGTTGGTCTTGGAGTCACTAGTGATCTTTCTGCCTCAACTTCCTATGTGCTGGGATTACAGGTGTGCTCCGCCATGCCTGTGGATTCTTAACTAAATTTGTTTTTTCAGTACTGGGTATTGAACCCAGGACTTTCACACTGAGTTTTGTTTTGTTTTTGCGACAGGATCTCACTGAGTTGCTAAGTTGATCTGGCTGGGGGTGTGTGCCACCATGCTTGGCTTTTTTTTTATGAATTAGATTTATATTAGATCAAAGGCAGCATACGATGGCTCCTGGCCAAAATTCAGCCCATCACTTGTTTTTATAGGGCTCACAAGCTGAGAATGGCTTTTACATTTTTAAATGGTTTACAAAAAGCCAAGAGAATAATAATATTCTTTGATGTGTGAAAATGAAATTCAGCTTCAGTATCTGTAAATAAAGTTTCTCATGTTGATTTATGTCTTGTCTTTGTTCACTTCTGTGCCTCAGCAGCAGAGCTGGGTAGTTACAACCGGGACCGTATGGGCTGCAAATCCAAAAACACTCATTCTCTGGCCTTGTACAGAAAAAGTTTCCTGGCCCCATGTTAGACAATAATATTTCTGAGCTTCAGGGCAGCTTGTGTCCAAAAGCATCTGCAGGTGGCTCTTCTCAATTGTCAACTGTTTGCTTCTGTTGATGAAACAAGTGGTCTATTTACTTTGGTTAGTTGGTAGGATTAATTAAAGAGAATTTCTTTGTCCTTTGTTTTTCTGCTTCTCTATATCAGAAGATAGAAGCCCCCCAAAGGGGATCAGTCAGTGGTATGATCATGTAAGTGTTCCCCCAATCAGGTTTGAATAATTCACAAGTTCTTCCCAAAATGAGATGAGTTGATAGGTGATAACAATAGATTTAAATGGAATATCTTTATTTTTCCATCTAGTTCCCTTCAACTCACAAATTGGGAATTATTTTTTGTCTTCTTTTAAAAGGATTACGTCTTAGGGCTGGGGATTTAGCTCAGTGGTTCTGCCGCCTGCCTCGAAAGTGCAAGGTCCCAAATTCGATCCCCGGTACCGAAAACAAACAAACAAACATATACACACACACACACACACACACACACACACACACACACACATTCAAGCCAGGCATGGTGGTGCATGCTTGTAATCCCAGCACTTGGGAGGCTGAGGTCGGAGGATTGCTGCAAGTTCAAGGCCAGCCTGGGCTCATAGTGAGCTCAAAGCCAGCCTGAGCTACACGGTGAGACTCTGTCTCAAAAAATCAAGATATATAATATATATATATTTAATCAGGATATACATATATGAGAGTTGAGCATGGTGGTATGCACCTGTAATCTCAGTCCTTTGGAAGCTGAGGCAGAAAGATTTCAAGTTCAAGTCCTGAGTGGGCAATTAAATGAAACCCTGTCTCAAAATAACAAATAAAATGGGCTGGGGATGTAGTTCAGTGATAGAGCACCCCTGGGTTTGATTTCCAGTACTAATCCAAACCAAACCATAAACAAAACCTAGCAAGATTTTAAGATAGTTTCAAAGTGATTTTTTTTTTTTTTTTTTTGGTTCTAGGGATTGAACTTGGGACCTTATGCTTGTGAGGCAGGTGGTGGCACCACTGAACTAAATTCCCAGCCCTGTTTCGGAGTAATTTTACTATAGTACTAAATAATCATTTAAACAGTGACAAACTATTCATGCCTTTAAATATTCTTATTTAAAATCTGATCTAAAAAGTAACAATTATATGCCTTTAGGTGCTGTATTAAAAGATTTTAAAAATTTTTATGAGTATATATTTGCCATACATAATGATTACATTTATTGTGGGGAGTTGGTATATGTACATAGTACATCTTTTTTTCAAAAAACATTTTCAAGGATAGCATAGACAAAGGCTACTAAACTGAATATAGATGTTTTAATTTTTCTTGACTGCCTTTACTTCTGAAAATCTTTTAATGTGATAATATCTAAGTTTAATAATATTTTTAAATTCCTCAGGACCATTCAATTATAGAGGCATTGTTTCTTTTTGAGGCATTGTTTTCTTTAAATTAACATTTTCACACAGTGGCTATATTTACAATGGAAATCCTTTTTTAATGATAAAATGAAAGAAAAATGGCAAAATACTAACATACCATCAGTAAAATACTTTGGAAAAGGTTATGTTAAAGTATCTCAATTTATAGAAAGTATGGTTAAAGTATCTCAGTTAATAGAAATGGTATTTGTTGGCCGCCATCCTACATAATTTTTGGGAAAAATCATTTCAAAATTAAATTATGATTAAGGCTGTCTGAGACCTAATGTCCTCGCCTGAGAGCCAGCCATAGCATGGGGAAACATAACTTGGTTTTGCCTCCAGTCACAGCTGAGGCCTCAATGGTTCCCTGATCCTGTGATGCTCAAGGGCAAGATTACATCAGCTGAAGCTTCCTGGTTCTTTGGGAATGGAGTAGTAAGAATATTTTGCTCATCTCACCGTCTTCATCAACATAAGATCTTCATCAAGATAGGATTACTGCCACCCTCTGAGTCATCTGATACTCCCTCTGATTATTGTATGAACCCAATAAATAGTGGCTAGCTCAGAGTGTCTTAGTGTTTGCCTACTGTGAGGCACTGATTTTCCAGACCCCCATGTGCTTTGAAATTACACAAGTTTATTGTCTTTCTTTCTTTCTTTTTTTTTTTTTTTCCGTATTGGTACTGGGGATCGAACTTGGGACTGTTGTCTTTCTTTAACCCTCACCATCCCCCTTTCTAAGCAGAGGATTGATCACCCTCTGATAGGTATTGAAATATATAGCTCCTAAATGTCTAGAAAAGGTATAGGAATTTAGGACAAAATTAGTGTAATTTTTTAATGAAGGATGATCTCATATACATTAATCATGTATCCCATGGAATTTAAAAATCATTTAACCCAGTTGAGAAGGTGATATAATGTATCTGGACCTTTACTTGGCATCAAAAGGTTTCTTCTATGGGACACACAGCTGTTATGAACTATCCCATTATAAGGTATTTATATCTGATTGGTTTGCATCATTTTGCATTTATTTAACAAAATCATTCCTCCGTGTGCTTTAACATGGCTCATATTATCATTACCATAATTCTGTAACATAGGATAGACACTATGGTATTTATTGATAGATGTCAATCATTTAACCTAAGTTATGGAAACTCAGAAATATACATGCTATATAGGTTAAAAAAAATTAGAGAACTGAAATGTTTTTTATTTGCCACATTGACAAACAATGGGGGAATCTTCTAAGGAGGACTTAAAAATGACTTTTAAGAGCAGGAAGCTTCCCAAAAGGAGAGGAAAGAGTTCTATAAAGCATGGTAGATGCAAAAGGAAATTCAAGAAGCATTTTGCAAGAGTCTCCAGAAGCAATATGAGTTTCTCTACATGTATTATGGCAGGAAGCTGGCAAGATAATTAGTGACGACACTCGTAATATTTGCTCATGGATAAAGTGAAAATTAACAAAAAGTCAAATAGTTTTTTTTCTTCCCGAGGATTTTATGGGCAAAAAAATGCTAAGAATATTCTAATTTCTTTAGAGACATTTATAGCTAAGTGGATGCACATTGAGGTGATACTCTTAAGTGAAATAAATAGGACACACATGTATAAATACCGAATAGTTTCTCTGGTGTGAGAAACTGAAAGTGTAAATAAGGACTAAAATGTATAATAGGTAATGTGAAATAGGAAGAAAAGGGGCAAAGGGGAAGCAAGTGGGAGGGCTAGGGGAAAAGATAGAAGGGAATGGGATTAATACGAGAAAATGGAAAAATAGAAACAAAATCTTTGTAAATAGGGAGGAATGGAGGGGTTGAAGAGAGGGCTGGGCAAGCGTGAAAAATAAGAACCAAGAGAGACTATGTAAAGGTGCAAATTTCCAATGATAAATGTCATTATATTGTATACCTAAAATGTACCAATGATTAGAATGAATAATCGGTAATGTATGATAGGAAGAAAAGGTCCAAAAGGGTAGGGGTAGTGGGAGGGGCAGGGGAAAGGAAAGAAGGGAAAGGAAAAATGATGAGAAATGGGAAAAATGGAAATAAAGTCTTTGTAAATAGGGAAGGGTGGAGGGGGTGAAGGGAGGGCTAGGAATGGGGAAAAAGAAGAACCAAGATGCATTATGTAAAGGTCCAATTCCCAATGAGAAATGTAATTGTGTTGTATACCTAAAATGTACCAATAAAAGAATTTAACAACAACAACAAAAGAATATTCTAATTTCTAAATCACTCTTCAAAATTGGTACAAAAAAGCAATGGAACAAGTAATGTGAAGTGCAAAGAATATTCTAGAATCAATTGGTGAAAATTATTCATAAGGTTAAGCTTATTCAATTCAAAGAACTTTCATTCTGAACTTATAGCGTGAATTTTTGGTTTTAAAATATTTTTATTTTGTGAAATAACAGGATAATAATAGATAGGCCACACGTGGTGGCACATGTCTGTAACCCCAGCACTTGGGAGACTGAAGCAAGAGGTTCTCAGCAAGTTAGAGGTCAGCTTGGGCTATAGGGTGAGACCCTGTCTTTAAAAAAAAAAAAAAAAAAAGATAGCTTTCTTATTTAAACTATATTTATATTTTCACTTAACAAAATAAATTGATAAGTTTGTCAGTTCCCCCAAATTCCTTGGAAATTTTACCAGTGCATGAAATAAAAAAAGTCTGGGAACCAGTGATCTAGACTAATCAATAAGACAGATTTCTAAGGTGATGTGGTGCTGTTTACCTGTAGTCTCAGAAACTTGGGAGGCTAAGGAAGGTAGTTCCCTTGAGCCCAGGAGTTCATTCAGGGCCAGCCTGGGCAACATAGTGAAACACCTGTCTCTTTAAAAAATATTTACAGTAAAATATTAAGCAACTAGAATGCTCCTAGAATATTATTATGCTTTTAATTAGATTTTCACATTGTAGGTTAACTTTTTTTGTTTTATGAGTACTTCCTCACACACACACACACACACACACACACACACACACACACACACACCCATACTGGGAATTGAACCCAGGACCTTGTGCCTGCCAGGCCAGGCGTGGTGCCACTGAGCTACATCCCCAGCCCAACTTTTGTGTTTCAGTGTAATTCATCATCACATATTGAAATATGTTCATTCAAAGCCTTCAGTATGCCAGTTGATACACTAAGTGATTTAGATGGACAAATGCATAAGCATGGATTGTACTTTTCTAGAACAAACCAGGATAGTGTAAGAGACAGAAAAAGAAACATTGTGGGGCTGGGGATTTGGCTTAGTGGTTCCGCAGCTTGCCTTGCAAGTGCAAGGACCTGAGTTTGATCCCTGGTACCAAAAAAAAAAAAATCATGGAAAAAGAAACATTGAAATTCTGTCTTCAATGTGCCTCCTGTAGTCAGAGTAGTACATACTGTATGTAGTAGAGAAGCAGTGCAAAGTATAAGCAGGTCGTGGAAGCTAGTGCAATCAGGGAAGATCTCATGATGAAGATGACAGTTCTGTTGGTTCATCTGTTTGACTGAAGGATCAGGGAATCCTTCAGGTGAAAAGTGAGGGTAAAGTGCTACACAAAGTGAGCCACACATGTAAAGGCATCAAGGCTTGGGAGAACATGCAAGCTGATATTGACAGACCAGACATTTCAAGTGGTGAAGGAGAGTGATCAGAGAAGTTTGAGAGGTAGACTAAAGTCAGCCTACATTTGGTCAAGGTGTTTGGACTATATTCAGCATGTGCCTAGAGAAATCCGTAGAGTTGGTTAAATAGGAGAGAGTTGGAAATTTTACTAAAAATATACTAATAATCTCCTTTTTGCCTGAGTAAATGAAATGTACTGAACACTTAAAAAAAAAAAGTGGTGACTGAAGATCTTTCACTGATATTCTCAATGAATGTCAATTGTTATTTATTTATTTATTTATTTATTTTGGTACCAAGGATCAAACTTGGGACCTTGCACTTTCGAGGCAGGCGGTGGAACCAAAGAGCTAAATCCCCGGCCCTGTCAGTTGTTATTTTACAAAGGAGCACATTTAAATATAGAAGCTGTAGGAAACCAAGGAAGTAGTTCCTGTAGTTACTTTTTTATAAAATATATTTTATTTTTAATTTATATCTAGTGCTTATTCAGATTTATGCAGTACAGCGTGCTATTTCAGCACAGGTATAGAATGTAGGTATATTGATCAGTTCAGAGTAATTGGTATATCTGTCACTTCAGATATATTATATTTTTGTCTTGAGAACATTGAAAATTTTCTGTAATGCTATTTTGATTAAACAGAATTTTTTTTTTTTGTACTCGGGATCGAACTCAGGTCCTTGTGCTTGTGCAGCAGGCGGTGAAACCACTGAGCTAAATCCCTGGCCCTGTAATGCTATTTTGAAATAGTCAGTTACTGTGGACCCTCAAGTTACAACTGGCCTGACATACAAACAACTTGGGTTAACGAGGTTAATGGAAGATTTATCTGCCTCTTGTTATCTATAGTGTGTACCCAGGTAAACATCCAGATCTCAGCTGTATTGACTAACATCCAACTTGAGTTACAACCATCCCTTGGTAACTGATAAGAGTTTGTAGGTCAAGGGTCTGTTGTAATTGTTGTCAGTCATAATTGTCTTACAGCTCTATAAAACATTGGAAGTTATTCTTCCCATCCAACTGTACCCCTAACCCATTTACCATCCTCTATTCATCCCTCTTTTTCTCCCTTCCCCCTCCTCTCACACTTTTCTGGAATTTTTTTATATAATCAAATTACTATGAACTTATTTTCTGATATTTTGATTCATTCTTATTAATAATAAGAAGTCAGGGCAAGTGATTTTGGTTGACAGCTTCTAGTAACTGGAATTTTCTTAATTTGCTTTAAAAATCACTACTTAATATATGATATCCAGCCATGAATGTTGAGAGAAAAAAATAATAAAATTGTACTGCTTATTGGTATAGATTGATTATACTGTCTGGAGAATGGAGACATATTCATCATTTTCTCTTTCTTTCTTTTTCTTTTTCTTTCTTTCTATTGATCAGGGATCAAACTCAGGACCTTGCACTTGCGAGGCAGGTGTGCTGCCACTGAGCTAAATCCTTGGCCCATTTTCTCCCTGTTCTTAACTCAGCACATAATAGTTATTATATAAATGCATGGTGAACTGAAAAGAATTTGCAATAGAAATGGTAACAATTATTCTGAGTAGCATAAATTATTGGCTAAAACTATGGTAGTTCTTTGAGGGGTAAGTTTGTATAGAAACAGAGAGAATAGTGATTATAATGTATTTTGCCCTTTAAAAGACTTTAATAGAGATCTATATATAAGAATATAGTCACATTGGCACATTGGAGGAATATTTTCTTTTGAAGAATGGGGATCTGGCTTAGAAATGGGAATGTAAAATATGGAGATAAAGTCTCTCTGAATAGGAAAGCACAGACTGTAAAGATCTCCAGGATTGGAACTGGGGTTGTATTCAGTAACACTGAACTTTCTTTCTTTCTTTTTTTTTGGAACTGGGGATCAGACTCAGGACCTTGCTGTTGTGAGACAGGTGTGGTGCCACTGAGCTAAATCCCCAGCCCATCATTGAACTTTCTTAAGAATAATCTGCATGTTGTAAGCTCTAGGTTTATAGATTTTCTAAATTCCTCCCCACTACAAAATATCAACAGGAGTATTGGTACCAGGAATCTGAGTGTGTGGGATAAAGTGTGATAAATGAGCTTATGGAAAATTACAAGACACTTAAAGAGAAAATAACAAATTATAATAGAAAGGTGATGATCTCAGCATAGTTGTTTACAGTGTAAAAAAGAAAGTCTAGAGGTCACTGAAGACCACCTCCTGGCAAAAAAGTCCAGTTATAAGGTAGTACAAAATAGGGCATTAACAAACTGGTTATCATAAAGCAGGTGTTTTTTTTTCAGATATTTTGAATTTATTTATAAACTAGGAAATAACTTAGTCTGTTAATATTGATCAATACCACCTTGACTTGTGACCCCATAGAACTTTAGTTTTCAGGCACACTTTTCTTTATCCTGGTATTTAATAAATTACCTAAGTAAGGGACACATGCTTAAAAATAAGAGTACAATTACAGACTACCTCACTGTCTATTATTCAGCTTTCTGCTAGGTCTGGGCTTGCCACTAAAGGGCTTTTAAAACATGACAAATTTTGATATTTTGGTGGCTCTTTTCTTTCTCAGTTAAAGGAACTTTTTTTGCTAGCTTGTCAAATTTATAGGTGAAAAACATGGAGAGTAAATACACTAAACCACAAAGATGAACAAAAAGCAATATGATATAATACATGTCACTTTTCCATTTGTATACAGTGATTTTTTTATATTTCAAGTAGTTGAGGCTTCATTAAACAAGAAACAACAACAAAAAAAGAAAAATTAAAGTACCTTCCAGTTCTAGCTTGCTAAAGTTTCTTCTGCAAAAGTACAAGAATAAATCTATCATGAACTAAAGAGGACAATAAAGCAGGTGTTTTAGAAACAACTTGAAAATGTCACCTAGACCTTGAACAAAACTGCAGGTGTATATACACCTGAAATATTGGCTATTTTTATCTCCAGAGAATTATATTAGATATTAGTGTATTCTCATTGTTATATTGTAAAGTAAAATATTAGAACCTAGAAACAGTCTCAAAGAGATTCAAAGAGTCTCAGAATAAGACTATGGGCTGAGACTGTTGCTTATGGTAGAGTACATGCTTAATTGGCACAAAGATCTGGGTTCCAGGATTTTGGGGTTCAGGGTCCAGGGTTTTGGGGGAGGTTTGAGAGTAGTATATGAAGAGGCTGTAATTTTAAACACACACACAACTTTGGAGTGGTGGTTCATGCCTGTAATCCCAGCATTCTGGGAGACTGAGACTAGAGAATGGCAAGTTGGAGTCAAGCGTGGGAAACTTAGACCATGTCTCAGAAAAGAAAAGAAAGAAAGAGGCTGGGGATGTAGCTCAGTGCAAAAACCTTGGGTTCAATCCCCAGTATAAAACAAAAACAAAAAAGGGCTGGGATTTAGCTCAGTGGCACAGTGCCTGCCTTCTAAGCACAAGACCCTGAGTTTGATCCCAGTACTGCAAAAAACAAAACAAAGCAAAACAAACAAACTTGGGGCTGGGGATTTAGCTCAGTGGTTTTGCCGCCTGCTTTGCAAGCACAAGGTCCCAAGTTCGATCCCTGGTACCAAAAAACAAAACAAACAAATCCACCACAAGTCAGCCTTCTGTGTTTACAAGTTCCATATCCACAGAGTCAACTAAACTTGGACAGAAAATATCAGGGTGGAGGGGTATATTGTTGCCAACCTGTACTGTGTAGTTAGCCCAGTTGGGGCTGTCTGTACTAGGCTCTTGCAGACTTTTTTTTCCTTGTTATTATCACTAAACCAATATAGTTTAACAACTATCAGCATAGCACTTATATTGTATTGAGTATTAGAAGTAATCTAGAGATGATTTAAAGTATGTGAGAGGATGTGTGTAGGTCATATGCCAATACAATGACATTTTATATAAGGGACTTGAGCATCTGAGGATTTGGGGGCCCTTTGGGGTGGGGTCCTGGGACTAATTCCTTTGCAGATATGGAGGGGAAGATTGACTATATAAAAAGGAATAGACTGAAAACAGTTAAAGATGTACATATTAGTCAGCTTTTCTGATTTTGGACAAAATACATGCCACCTACAATTTATTTAGTCTAGAACTCTCATGTTATTTTTAAAAAATTTTGTTTTATTTTATCCCATTCCTACCCTCAAGCCCCCTCCCCTATTTATAAAAGCTTTGTTTCCATTTTCCTTCTATTTTCACTTTTTTCTTGTCCCTTCCTTCCTTCCTTTCTCCCTCCCTCATTCCCCTTCCCATTTGAACACTTTCTTCCCATTTCCCAACATCCATTATACATCTCAGTCCTTATTTCCACATTCAGTTTCTCATGCCAGAGAAACAATGCAGTATTTAAGCATGTGTGTCTGATTTATTTCACTTAAGAGTATGGTCTCAAGGTCCATCCATTTAGTTATAAATGTCTGAAGCCCACCCTTCTTTATGGCAGAGTAGTACTCCATTGTATATTTAAAGGTGTACTACTAAGGACCCACATCTTTATCCAACTTATCAGTTGATGAGCATTTGGGCTGTTTAGCTATTTAGCTATTCTGCCATCTACAATTTAAAGGAGTTTTAATGTGGGTCACAGTCTCAGAGGATTCAATCCATGGTGGACTGGCTCCAACAGAGAAACATGGAGGAAAAGTGAGATGGAGCAAAGATGTTCAGCTCTCAGTGGTTGGGAAGCAGAGCAGGGGAACAGTACCAGAGAACAAGTGGATAGGGGCCAGATGTAATACTCAAACGTCATGCCTCCATGACCTACCCAGACACAACCCAAAAGGTGGTTTACCTATCCCTTCACTGGGTTTCAAGCCAATCAAAATTGACCCAATTAAACCTAACATAGTATACAATAAGGCATTTATATATTTTTATGTGAAGGCCATGTAAATGAAAACCAGTTAGTTTTTGGTTTCTTGCTCCCATAAACGACATCTAAACTATGGAAACACTGTCCCTTCCTTTTTTTTTTTTGGTACCGAGGATCAAACTCGGGATCTTGGGCTTGTGAGGCAGGCAGCAGAACCACTGAGCTAAATCCCCGGCCCCCTTCTTTTTTTTCTTGTCTGGAAAAATTCCCTTTTCTCTCCCGCTCTTCAATATTTTTGGGTATCCACAAAAGTTTTCACCTGAGCTCAGGGAAAATTTCTACGTACCTTCTATATGTATCTCCCCTTCTCTGGCACTAAACTCCCTTCTGGGGGTACTTACTGAGCACTGTTACCTTGATACCATTGGATGCCATTGAGAGAGCCAAGCTCACTGGCAAAGACTAGAGCACTCTTAATCGTTTTTTCCTTAACTTCCTAGATAAGTGCCAAAGTCATAACTGTGCTGAAAAAATTATTTATTTTATTAAAAAAAAAAACCACCAACCCTGTGGGTTCTTGCAGTTGGGTGGGAAATTGGGGCTATCTTAATGCAGACCCCAATGGTCCGAGTCAACTGTAATCTCTTTCTGATGCACAGGGCCACGGTTTGTCTTCCTCGGGGGAGCCGTGTTTGTTCCTGAGAAGTGAAAAGAATAGCTTTCTGGTGCCTGCTTGGGTTAATCTTGGGGTGTCCTTATTCCTAGCAAGAGAGACAAAGTCCTACACTTTGAGGCTGGCATGGAGAGACCATTAGTATTCATCCTTTCCACACACACACACACACACACACACACACACACACACACACACAAAATCATAACTTACCTCTTGTGCAAACGCCAGAGAGACGCAAAGGACGTGACTAAACGGAACTTTTAATGGAAAGGCTTAGATGCTTTTCTAAATGAACGACCGCGAGATAAACAAGGGAAGCTTCAGGTTCGCAGACGCCTTTATTAAAGCTCTTCTGGGTGGAGAAATGCCAAAGAAACTAAGGGTGTGAATGGAGAGAACGGTGAGTGAAAGCTTGTGAGTAGATCTCAGGAGTCAATATTAGAATTTCAGGTGCTTTAGCTCAACGTAACCACTCCATGCACCAGACCACAGGATTAGGATCCGCAGGATGCCAGACCCAGCTCCGATGTACTACCCATCTGGAGAGCATTTTTAATCTTTCTCTTTCTTCTTTTCCGCTTCCCTTAATACAGGCTGCGAAATTGTCTTCTACTTTTAGCAACATTTAAAGAGAAAGGCGCTTGGAAGGCAAAGTAGGAAAGACTTTGCGGTTTTCTTAAATCCGTAAAGGGAGAGTGATAATAGGTAAGAGGCGTGCCGATTAGCCTCCTCCTTGCCCAATCAGGTGCACAGGAAGGTGTGCTTTCGCCAATAAAAATAAAGTTCGCTTTCCGGAGGCGGGAGGGTGAGCTTTGAGTGCCAGTTCTCCAAAGCAACGTTAGGGGAGACGATAGAGAGTGATTAGAGGTTGTGCCAACCAGGGGGAGGGGGCGGGACGGAGGCGGGGTGAGTCTGAAGGGCGTCTGGTCCAGCCACTGGAAGGCTGGGACTCCTGTTCCTGTTGTAGGTTTCTCGCCAATCAGGAAGGCGAAGGGGTGGGCGGGGCAGGGAAGGGGTGGGAAGAGCTCGCAGCACCGCCGGGCGCCCGTCGGGCTCTAGGAGAGAGAAATCCGGTTAAATTCGGAGTCGGAGGGAGGTTTAACCACAGATCGCTTCTCATCCGATTATTCCTTAAAGGGGACGCGCCATTGTCAAGAGAACGGAGCCTGGGGCCCGAGGGCGGGGACCGGCGGCGCCTAGGAGCAAGGCAGCTGCACTTGGACTGGGAACGGGTAGGTGTCGCGGGGGAAAAAGCGCCTCATTTCACTTTCTCTTCCAGCCCCGGGGCAGGCGCTGGGATGCTCGCCTACCTGGCGGGAGGAGAGGTCACTGGCTCTCGCCCGGCTGCCCTTCCTGGTGGGAGCGAGGGGGAGGCGGGCCGGGATGGTCGGCCAGCTGCGCGCCCAGGCGGAGACTCCTAACGGACTCTCGCTGCGGTGCAGTCCGAGTCAACTGAAACCCCGTCGGAGCTGCGGGGGGTCCCGGGGGAGCCCCGCGCTCCCAACTCCCCACCGCGCTCCTTCCTCTTCGTGCCGGGTCCCCCCGCGCGCGCCCGGCCTCATTCGGCGCGCGCCGCCGGCTCCCCGCGCGTCCGCTTACCTCGCGCGCCGCCTCCTTGCGCGCCCGGCTCGGCTCGCACGCTGCCTCCTCCTCGCAGACTCGCGGGAACCGCCCGGCTGGGAGGAAGGCGGCGGCCGAGCTTTCGCCGCCGGGGCTGGAGGCAGGGCTTAGGAAACTTAGCCCGGTAGCTGGCCGCCCGAGTAGGGACGGGCCGGCGGGGGCCGCACGGAGGTCGCCGGCCCGGCCAGGCATTGTCCGTCTTTTCCTTTGCTCTAATCTCTCCGCCCACTGCTCGCGGTCGTGGGGAGGGGTGCGAAAGCCGGCACTGTGCCCAAGGCCGGCGGCCACCCCCGGACCTGGAGCCTTCCGGAGCCCGGGTCTGCCCTACCAGCGCCGCCGCAGCCACCGCCTGCAGGCTGGCCCGGCCTGCACTGTCTGCTGCTCTCCTGTTCTGTCTCGGCACTAGCGCAGGCTGCTTGGGCGCTAAGCTCTCTCCCTAGGAACTTTTCTTTGCCGTTTGATGGAAGTTGTTGCTTCCGGGCGGCAGGTTCTTTGGGCATAGGCTCGTTTCCTGCATTCGGAGGGGCTGATTTCTAGGGCGAAATGGTCCTCGATCGCTCTCGGTCTTTCCTACCATTCCATTGTCGTTCCTTACCATCCCTCGCTCCCCAAAAATCGAATTTAGCATTTCTTGTGGATTTGGAGTTATATGGACCATAAACCACTCCCAGACTACCATTAGAAAAGAAAAGGAAAGAGGTTTGAAGTGTATGCTTTGAGGGGCAAGAGGTCTAGATAGAACTGAATTTGCCTTAACCTTTGAACTGTGGGAAATACTACCTGGGCTTTACTGGTTGAGGCACTGGAAGGGGAAATCACAGGTGGGCAGAGTCTATCCAATTAGGGGGAAAAACTTTTGATGGGAATAAATTTGATTTGGCAGATAGCATCCATAAAATCGATTTCTACTGTTGAAGTTGTGGGCATTATGAAGAGTAACAGCAACTTTTACTGTTGGTGAAAAAATTATGAGGTCTTAATTTTGAGCATTATCACTATGCTGCACCTGTCAGTACTTGTTTCAGGAATAAGTTAGAAACAGTGTATCACTTGTTAGAGGCCTTATTTAGAAGTGAATGTTTTCTGTAAGCATTCATTTTTCATCGTTTCTTCCTTGTGCAATGCTTTGTAGAATACTTGCATATACAAGTTACAACCTTATAAACAAAGTAGCATTGGGTGTGTTATTCTGTAGTCTTTCTTTCGCTACTCATTATCAAAAGTAGCTTTTCGTCCTACCTTGTCTTCCGAGTTACAATATTTTTGGGTTTTTTTGGTACCGGGGATCGAACTTGGGTCCTTGCGCTTGCGAGGCAGGCGGTCAAACCACTGAGCTAAATCCCCAGCCCCTGAGTTACAATATTTTTTAAAATTACTTCTTTAGGAAGGGTGAATTTGTCAAGACACCTGTCCCAGGTTTGTTTTTGATTTTAGCAGTCCTAGCTTTTAAAAGTGTTTGTTGATTGCTTCAGTTTCAATCTAGTAGCTTCTGAGCCATGCGGAGCATTATAAATTGCCAGGCTCAGTAGTAACAACAAAGACACTATATCTGGGAAACTGGAAGCCAATTTCAGATAATAATGTTTGAAAGATTATTCTTTTTTTAGGAAATAAAGACACAAAAACAATCTTTTGTGATCATCTTGATGGTGTCTAGCATTGTTTCACTGTATAGTCCTTTTTTTCTCTTCTGATCTTCTGTGATAAGGATATTAGGTGAGCTTGTAGGTTTAATTTTCCTTTCCATCTCAGAAAGTAGAGGGTTAAAACAAATTTCAAAATTTCTGTCTTTGTTTACTTACTAGCTTATTTAAACAATAGAGGAGAAAAATTTGAATTTTTTAAAAACAACACATAAAAAGAAAATTCAGAAAGAATTATCTTCAAAATACCCATGGTGTATTTCTTGGGCAACCTGTTTTTTTTCTGGTATGTGTTCTGTATTTTTCTAAACTTTTTGTTTTGTTTTGTTTTGGTTTTGTTCCCAGGGTTTGAACCTAGGGCCTTGTACATGCTAGGCAAACACCACTGTGATGTATGGCCCATTCTTTAAAAGAATTTTTTTGTTTTGAAACAGGGTCTTGCTAGGTTGCCCAGGCTGGCCTCAAATGTTCTGTCCTCCTGCCTCAGCCCCTTGAGTAGCTTGAATTACAGTTGTACAGCAGTGTGTGCACAACTTACATGCACTGTTTTATATCTACACATTGCCAGAATATTTTTTTTTTTGGTACCAGGAATCAAACTCAGGTCCTTGTGATTGTGAGGCAGGTGGCAAAACCACTGAGCTAAACCCCCACCTGCCAGGACATTTCTTAAGTTATGGAGCGTGCCTTGAAATCCTTGGGAACTAGGACTGTCCACCATTTCTGTGCACATTCTCTGTGGCACTTTGTACCTTTCCAGTGACCAAATAAATGTTTTTGTCTTAGGTCTTAGTGACAGAAAAAGATAATGCTTTATAAGAGTTGTTGAGATATTGTACTTTAAAAATTATTTTTATTAAACATTTCTGAACAAGGTACATCAAAGAGCAGCAGTCGGCTCATTGTCAGGGGAAGTAATCTGGATGTGCTTTGTTCTGTATATAAGATTGATTTAATTTATATTATCTGTTGTACAGGTATTTTGTGATTGTGATTATTATCACACCTGTTGGAACTAGGTTTAATCTGTCAACATCTGTTAAGTACCCATTTATTTAAGCAGCATTATAGAAGATAAAGTAGAAATGGATGAGTCTTGCTCCTGCTCCCAATATACATAGGTTTAATGGGAAGAATCAAAATTACTGTCCTTTGAAGAAAGGGAATGGTTGTCTCAGTACAGTGACAAATGCAGAGTAACTGTGACACAAAATTCATGACATAATTGTAAGGGGACATTGGAATGATAGAAGAAACCCAGGTGATGTGAGAAAATTTTCATGGTGTTAGTGTATTTTGCACTATATTTTAAAATATTTTTTGTAAATTATTTGTGGAGGTGGGCTGGGTGTGCATTCTCTGCTTGAATTAATTTTGTCTGTAAAGTTTTGTTTGGGGTAGGGTGTGTGTATTTGTGTGGCAGGACACAAGCATTTGTTCTGAATTGGAGCTTGTTACTCAGCAAGCTCATCCCTTGGCCAGTGCCAAACTTTACCTTTTGTGCAAATTCTTCCTCTGCTTTTTAAAAAAATCACAAGTGGGCCAGGGATTTAGCTCAGTGGTTTCAGCGCCTGCCTTGCAAGCGCAAGGTCCAGAGTTCGATCCCCGGTACCAAAAAAAAAAAAAAAAAA
>NW_004624761.1:18237010-18266602 GCF_000247695.1 Heterocephalus glaber
GTCTGGTTTTGAGACTTATTTATGTTTTTTCTCATTTCGACTGGGGTGGGGGGCTGTTAGCGCCTGCACGGATTACCTCCTCTGAGCTGGGTGAGGTGGGACGGGCTGGGAGCAGCGGTAGGGATGGTGACCCGGAAGCCCCTTCCTCTGGACCAGGAGCAGTGGGATGGCGGCTCAAAAGCCCCTATCTCTGGGCCGGAGCCGCGGGAGGGATGGTGGCCGGGAAGCCTTTTCCTTTGGACCAGGAGCAGTGGGATGGCGGCTCAGAAGCCCCTACCTCTGGGCTAGGAGTGGCAGGACCCAGTACCGTGGTCTGGTGGTCCGGTGTCCTCTACATCTTTGTAGTGTGGAACCAGGTGGCTGCCTCGAACTTGGGACCTTACACTTCCGAGGCAGGCGCTGGAACCACTGAGCTAAATTCACGGCCCCTGAATATAATTTTGTCAGAATTATTTGTTTGTTTGTTTCTCTCTCTCTCTCTCTCTCTCTCTCTCTCTCTCTCTGTCTCTCTCTCTTTCTTTCTCTCTTTGTTTTTGGTACTGGGGATTGAACTTGGCACCTTCCGCTTGTGAGGCAGACAGTGGCACCACTGAGCTAAATCCCTGGCCCTTGTTAGAATTGTTTCTTTTTAGAGAGAATTATTAGACTGTAGGTCTGCAGAATATAGAAAACACAGTATAACTGGATTTGAACCAGAGATTTTATAACATTTCTCTCTTGAAAATGGGGATAATATTGGCTGGATAACTGACCAGACAGTGAGATAGAGTTTTTTTTAGTTGAGTAGTACCTCTGAAAGTTAATGAATAATGAATTGATAACAAATGGAGAGAAATTTTGAGTGATGTGCAACATACATTATGCATTTTTTTGTGATGTGTCCATCCCATCACACAAAAATTGTGAGACTATGTATATGAAGTTTTTAGGCAAAACAAATTTTTTTTAGCATTAACTTACTGAAAATAACAGTTCCAACTGAAAGTGTGGGCTGAAGCTAACATGATATTTTGGTGGAACTTTGAGGGTCCATGTACAGGTTCAGAAATCAGTTGTACAGTTATGGAGTCAAGGAGATGTGACAAAAATCTTTGGTATTTGAACTACTGAAATAAAGTCAATATAGACATAGAATGTAATGTGACTACCAGAAGGCTTCACAAAATCATCAACTGGACTAAGAAGAGGAGAAGGGTTAGAAGAGGGAGGATATTAGTCTTATATACTATTGAATATACTACATAATGGTCTGTTCTGGAGGTAATATTTCAAAGAGAAAACAAAATTCTGTGTTGACAGGATATGGAGACATTGAAATTTGTATTGATTTCTTCTGGGGATGTAGAATGGTGCAGCTACTGTGGGAAAGAGTTTTGATAGTTCCTTGTTTCAGATGTTCAACTCCTAGATATATGAGTGAATGCTTAAATACATTTATTACAGTAGAAGACACATTAGTCTCCCTGAAAATATCCCTCCTTACTTTGAATGTATTTATCCTATTGTTCTTGGCACTTTTTTTTTTTGGTACGGGGGATCGAACTGAGGACTGCTTGTGAGGCAGGCAGTGGAACCACTGAGCTAAATCCCCGGCCCTCTTGCCACTTTCTGAAGCATGCCTGGAAGTTTTCTTTTCCTCCAGCTGGGTACCACTCAACAGAATGGCAGGCTTGTGAAAACACTACAGTGTTTCACCATCCACCTTATTGTCCAGATCTGGCACTATGTGATTTCTGGCTCTTCCCTAAAGTTAAAATGATCATTAAAAGTAAATGTTTTGAATTGATTCAGGACATCAAGGTAGCCCCACGACAGTGCAACTCAACCCTCGATGAAAGAGCACTTCCAGAACTGCTTCAGAAAGTGGCAAGAACAATGAGATAAGTATGTTCAAAATGCACAGGAGTGAAAATTTGAAGGGGATTAATGACAATGTGTTGTTTAGTGTAGTAAGTTTTTTTTTTTTAATTTCAACTTCTTTTTTTTATTACATCAGGTATACATAGGAAATGAAGACAATACATAGGAAATGAAGACAGGTATTCAGACAAATACTTGGATAATGGGTACCAAATGCAGTTAGAAAGGTGGTATGTCATTAGAATGGTTGTTATCAAAAAGAAAATAAAAAGAGAAATTATCAAATCAAATGCTGGCAAAGATGTGGGAAAAGGGAATTCTTCTACACTGTTGGTAGATATGTTAACTAATACAGTCTTTGAAAACATTATAGAGGTTCCTCGAAAAGCTAAAAATATAGAGCTATGATTTGATCCAAGAATCCTACGACTGGATGTATCTCCAAAGGAATGAACTCAGTATGTCAATGAGACATTTGTACTCCCGTTTTTGAAGTCAACCTAGGTGTCCATCGAGCGATGAATGTATTTTACCCTGATTAAGAAAAATGCATCAGTAAATACAGATCAGTTAAATAGTATGGAAAGTTTAGAAATAAACCCTTACATTTACGATCCAGGTTGTATTTTTGTTTCCCTTCCCCAACAAAGATGACAATTGAGGAAAAGAATGGTCTTCTCAATAAATGGTACTGAGACAACTGGATTTCTACATCAAAAGAATAAATCTGAATTCCTCCTTCATACTATACACAAAATTAAAATTGGATCATAGAATTAAATGTAAGAGCTAAAATTATAAGGTTCTTTGGAGAAAATATGAGTAAATCTTAATGACCATGGTTCAGGAAAATTCTTCTTGAATAAGACACCAAAAGCACAAGGAACAAAATATTAAATAGGTAAATTCTATTTCATCAAAATTCAAAACATTTGTGCTACAAAGTACACTATCAAGAAAACGAAAAGATAATTCAGAAAATGGGAGAAAATCTCTGCAAGTCATAATTAGTAAGGGACTTGGATTATATAAAGAACTCAATTAAAAAGCAAAAAATTGAATTTTCTGGTATATGAATTATGTCTTGCTAAAAATCTAAAAAAATGGTTCAAGTAGAATATGTTCAGAGGAGAGTTCTGGTGTTATGATGGGATTCAAAATTGAAATCCTTCTCTTCTTCATCCCTACTTCCACTAAGCTGTACCTTTTATACTGATAACATTCTTTCTGTTCTGTGGCTTTAATGAAGTCTTTGGTACTTTACTTTTATGCCAACCCTGCCTTCTAATTGTCATGCAAATATTCATTGTGGAGTAGTGAGTTATGATTACATTTCTTCTTCGATTTATCCAGTATCATGACCCCATACAAATAAAAGGAAGATATTCCTAGTATCAAAGTGAAATGGATTCTCTTCCTGTAATCCATCAGTTGCCCAAAATTATGCATTCATATGTGTAATTTCACACTTGAATCATGATGTCCTTGAATGGTCTCCCTGTATAATTTTGGTTGTTATTTTGGCTGCACTTAACAGAATATTGAACTGTAGGTGACATCTGATATTTCTGACATCTCTTTTCCTGCCAGTGGCTGTTACAGCTCTAAGCATCTTTTTCTGGCTTGTGTGCTAAAAGACAGGAAGGTAGGGTATAGGATGGGTGCTGCTGCTGCTGCTACTTGCCCTTTTTAAACATGTTTTTGAATAACTAAAGCTTACAGAAAAAATTTGTGACTATAGTAATGTGAACTTGTCTAATATTTATCTAGATTCATAAGTTAGAACTGTTTTGTATATTTATTTTTTCCTTTCTCTTTGTACGTGTAGATCTATCTTTCTAGGTGTAGCTCGAGTCATTGTTTTATATTTTGGTGAAAGTTAGAAAGATCATGATTCTCTGTTCTTAAATACTACACTGCAGGGGCCGGGGATTTAGCTCAGTGGTTCTGCTGCATGCCTCAAAAGCGCAAGGACCCAAGTTCGATCCCCGTACCTTAAAAAAAAAACAAAAAAAACTACACTGCATATCATCAAAGAGAAGGACTTCCCTAAATGGTCATGGAACAATGATTCAATTCAGAAAATTTAACATTGTTAACAGTTTGGGTTCTCTGGAAAGCAGATGCTGAGATAATTATATTGCACAAAAGTAAAAGGAAGAAACTGATTCCAGAGGTCAGTCTGTCAGACTGTGATTATAGTCTGTCTGCTGGCACCCGAAGGCTGACCTGGACCCAAAATGGTCCATTAGAGAAGTTCTGTGTTGCACAGAAGTTGCTTGGCCTGTGCACACCTTTCTCATTATGGGCTGGAGCTGTCTGGAGAATAGTGTGTCTGTCTTGAAAACCAAAGGCTCTCAGTTAATCTTACCCCTCATAACCTGTGGTCGCAGTGAGCCGTGGATATGAGGGGTACCTGTCTGCTTCCACATCATATAGTGCTCTTATGCATTCTGTATTCTGATTCCTATGTAATTCGTATTCAGATTCACCAGTTGCCAAGCAACTTTCATTACAGCAACAGCCCCTACTCTGTCAGATCTTTCATCATTTAGAAAACTGGAGAAGCTCCCCAAGTAACTTTCTTGTATTTTAATTGGTCCTGAATCAGGTTGCTTGCCAATCTATAAATCAATTGCTGGCAAAAGAGTGAGATTTCCAGGATTAGTTTAGACCTCTAGTGATTCATTCCATAGGTCTAGGGGAGAGGCTGCTTTTCACTTGATACCTAAACAAGCAAATAAACAAAACATGAGTTCCTTAAGGAGGGATGAGGAAGGAAAGGCTGTGGTTAGACAAACAGCAGCATTCTGCTAGAGTCTACCATTCCACTTTTTTTAATTGAGAAAAGAAACTGCATTTTTGTCAGTAAGCCAACTTCTTGATTATTCTGTCTTTTGAATAGAATCTGTTCCTTTTTTTCCTTTCATGGAGTTCACCAATTTTCTGATTTAATAGGATGAATTACTGTCCTATTCCTGCTTCCCAGCTGCCATCCTGGGGCTTTTTTTTTTCATTTCACTCTTGGATCATTTCCAGTGTTTCCTGTGTATCTCATGTCAAACTTTATTGGTTCTCATCCTAGTTTTGCTAAAGGACACCTTGAAATAAATGTCTTTATGTTGCATCCTTGCTTGATTGATCATTTGGATATAGAAGTCTAGGCCAAATTACTTCACCTTGGACATTTTTGAGTCACTACTCTGTCCTTTACAGTTGAGAATTTCTGATTTTTTATCAGATTCTTGATTTTTTCCCCTCTCAAATCATTTAGAAATGATCTTTTCTTGCTTCTTTTGAAATTTCACAGACTTTGTCTCCATGCCCCTTTTTCAGAGAACAGAGGGTATGCCATTATCTCTCATTCATTTATTACCTCGCTCTGTATCTTATTTTGTACCTCTATTATATTACTGATCTTACTTCTTTTAATCTAGATGATTTTAATATCTGTATGGATAGTCTATCTGATACCTGTGGCCTCTTGATAGGTCTGTACCTATTAGTTATTCCATTTTCCTTGCTAATAAAGCTGGAATCTGTTCAGGTATTTTGTACTCACATGCTTCCTGGGCTGTCCTTTAGCTAGAGGGGCCATTTGGAGTGTTGCTTAGCATAAGTTCCATTCTCCTTGCCAGTGGTTGGTTAAGGCATGAGAACATACGAGGGAAGCCTGCTGGCATCTGTGTTCCATGAATTTATGAAGGGACCTTGTCATGTGAGCTCATGATGCATAAACTACTGAAGCCATCATGGGTCATAGAGAAGAAAGCAAAACAACGAACAATCCTCAACTCAGAGTTGTTGAAAACTGAACTCTTTATCTTTAGCTACTCCTCCATACAATTTTTCAATCTTTCTGATTGCTCAGGCCCCAAAACTTGCAATTATCCCTACTTTCTCTTTTTACCACATTCCCTGTTCTATTCATTACAAAATCCTGTAGGCTTCTCCTTTAAGTTATGCTTCCTTTTTTTTTAAAACTATTTCTACTGCTACCATGCCAACCCAAGCTGCTCTGGTTGCTGGCTTGGGTTACTGCAATAAGGGAGTGCCTATCCAGGAGTTTTCTTAGGGTCAGCTAAACAGACTTATGACTGCCACAGGGCACATTTGACACTAGATCTACTTGGGAGGATGTGGGGCAGGGAACACAGCTTCCCAGCAGGGACACTCCTTGTGTAATCTCTCGTGTGGATCTTTGTAGCAGTCTACACTGAGACTCACGAAACTGTTCACAGAGTACAGTCAGAACTTTTCTCAAGTGAAATTCAGGTGACAGTTATGAGGCTCATATGTGTGGGTTTTGTGTAGCTAAGGTGGCTCAGGAGTCCCACGTTGTATAGAGGCCATTGTCCAAGATGACAGTCCCTGAGCAGAGGTTCCAGCATCCCCACAGGTTACATGCCAAATTCCAGGAGTCAGCATGCCAAGAGAGTCCCAGAATTGTGGCCATTCAGGGGGTATTTATGTTCTTCCTAGTCCTTTTGCAGTTTACCAATGGGTCATTTTTACCCTAAGCAATGTTGCCTACTGACAGCAGCTGACATTCTGCCTGTTTGGTTTCTAGGGAACAGCACTAACAGAGCTAGCACTAACAGAGCTAGCACTAACTGAATCGAAGAATTTCTCATGCTGCAAGACATAACACTTCAGTTACAAATAGCCTCCTGATTAGAAATCTCTGGTTCTGTGCTTTTCTCGACCTTTCTCAGTTCTCAGCACAGCAGCCAGAATGATCCTTTCAAATGGATGTCACTCTCCCCCAAACCCTGCAGCAGCTCCCCATGTCACAGTGGCCCTCCCTGAGCTGACCCTCATAACTCAGTGACATTTACTTCTTCTGTTTCCTTACTTGCCTGTGTCATGGTTTTGTTTTTGCTCTCATGTGGCAGGTAAGTTCTCTTCAGGCCTTCACTGGCTCCTCCCCATGGCTGCTGTGCTCCCTTGTTTAAATATTCCCTTTTCAACAAGGTGTATTGCAAGCATTACTGCCCCTAACACTTGGTACTCCAAGATTTTTTTCTACTTTTTCTTTTTATACTCCATAATTTAGTTATATCTCTTATTTATTGTCTCCCATGGTTAGTGTACTAGCTACACAAGGGCAGGATTCTTCATCTGCTAAGTTCGTTGATACATCTTGGCTGCCTCAGACAGTACCTGATGCATAGCTGATGCTTCATGTTTTGCATGTATGTGTCTGGCTTAGACAAGATCCACATCTGTTACCCATATGCACTGGAGAGAGTTGAAGGCCAGGGCTGGTGGGCTGTCTCTGACGCAGTCAACATGTGTCTTCTGTGTCTGGGCCGTGCTAGCTTTTAGTTAGGAGGAGGGAAAGAGTTTCAGGCCAGGGAAACACATGCATTCCCCTAGGATGGCCAACCTCACTTCTTATGTTCCCATAGCCAGAACTTTCTCATATTGCCACAATTTCAAGGAAAGCTGGGAAATGTCATTTTTAGGTGGATAGCCATGCATGTAGCTAACACTTGGAAGTTTTATTTCTAAAGGAGGGAGAATGGATGTGGAAGTATAATTTGATGATAAACATTTCAAATAAGTGAGCACTTGCTTCTAGAGGGCTTTCTCTGTGTTATTGTGTCGAGCATTTAAAAATCCAGTCTTCATGAAACCTTACAATAGGTCCTTTATTGCTGATTTATTTATTTATTTTTATTTTATTTTTGTTTGTTTTTTTGAGACAGGGTCTCACTGTGTATCTCAGGCTGGCCTTCAGCTCACTATGTAACCCAGGCTGACCTTGAACTCATGGTGATCCTTCTGTCAGCCTCCTGAGTGCTGAGATTACAGGTATGCCTCACAACGCCCAGGTATTACTGCTTTTTAAGGTGTAGAATTTGTAAATAAATTTTAATGGAAAGACTGGTTTAAGTTGAGATTGTGGCATTGCCTTTGAAGCAACAATATATACTTAAAGAAAAATCCAAACTGTCACCTTCTGTTTTAATGGCAACCAAAGCTGAAAATATGACTTGTTAAGATAAGCAGAAACAGTTGGAATTAGAGCCAAATGAGGCAGGGCTTCTTATCAGATTTCTCCAAAATTTTGTTTTGTTTTGTTTTTTTTGGTACAGAGGATCGAACTTGGGTCCTTGAGCTTGCGCAGCAGGCGCTGAAACCACTGAGCTAAATGCCCGGCCCCATCTCCAAAATTTTTATGAATTGACTTTATCTCATTTCATTTTCTTTTAACTCAACAAGATCATCTTTGGTAAAATCCTCTTAACTAATGAATCAAAAAAGGTTATTAATATACATATTGTTTTTAACCTGAACAAAATATTTAAAAACTTCAATGAGTTTTAAAGCAGTCTTCTACTCCATATCCCTCCTCTCTCCGAGGTCCTGTTAACTGTAGTATAAAGTTTTGCCTTAAGAGAAAAATATTTCAAGAGTGAGGGTCATCTGGGAAGTATCCTTTGAGAAATGAGCTTTTTTAAATTGATATTTTAAAAATCATCTCCAACAAATACTGCCTTGTGAGATTTTAGTTTGTTTTTTAAGTCTACCACACATGAATTACAAGTGCAAGAATTTAGTACCTAACTCTTTCCTTGGGAATTTTTTTGGAGGGGTTATAATTTCCTGAAGGAAAATTAGTCTCTTCCTCTCTCCCTGTCTTTCCCTCTTTAACTTGTCACCTCTCCCTAGCCCCTCACCTCATTGTAAGATCAGGAGAGGATTCTGCTCTTCAACCAGTCATTTGTCTTTCATATGAATATTGCTGTATGAAAACCATCCTTAAAATGGCGAGTTTAAACAAAATCAGTAATTTATTTGCTCACAAATATAGGGGTCAGGTAGGTTCAACCAGGCATTTCTCACATGAGTTCTCTCTTGAAGCGACCATCAAGACAGTGGCTTGGGCTGGAGTCCTCACTGGCATGTCTGGCACTGGCCTGGGAAAACTCCAGACAGCTCTACTTCTCTGCGACTGCTTTCATCATGTGGTCTCCCCGCAGAGAGCAGGACTCCTGTGGTGGCCCTTGGGCCCCAAGAGTGGTATCCAGGAGACTGGCCTTTCCTGGCATGCCCCAGCAGTTGGCCTTACTTTTGGAATGTGTGTGCTATGTGTGGAGGCATCATAAAGACTGCCTCAGTTAAGTGGAGCGAACAGGTATCCCACTCCTTTGTAAGAGGTCTGCCAAAGAATTTGCAGACCTGTTTTTAAAACCTCTGCATAGCCTTTCACCTGTATCTGTCAAAACTAGACCAGAGTCAAGCTGCCTGTAGTCTCAGCTACTTGGTAGGCTGAGGCAGGATTGCAAGTTTGAGACCAGCTTGGACAATTTAATGAGACTGTTTCAAAATAAAATTTTAAGAATGCAGGGAATGTAGCTCAGTGGTGGAGTGCCCTTGGGTTTGATCACCAGTATTAAAAAAAATAAGATGAGTTAGAAATCCAAGTGCTTTGTTAGAGAAGATCAGCTAAGCACAGTGAACCATCAGAGGGGAGAAACAAATGTACATGCATGGCTATCTACATCTTGGTATTCTTGCTGTATTTGAAACATTCTTCCACAGTTTTTTTTTTTTTTTTTGCATTTTATTAAATTCTTTTATTGGTACATTGTAGGTATACAACACAGTTACATTTCTCATTGGGAACTGTACCTTTACATAATGCATCTTGGTTCTTATTTTTTTCCCCATTCCTAGCCCTCTCTTCACGCCCTCCACCCTTCCCTATTTACAAAGACTTTTATTTCCATTTTTTCCATTTCTCATCATTTTTCCTTTCCCTTCTTTCCTTTCCCCTGCCCCTCCCACCACCCCTACCCCTTTGGACCTTTTCTTCCTCTTTTGCATTATCGATTATTCATTCTAATCATTGGTACATTTTAGGTATACAATATAATGACATTCATCATTGGAAATTTGCACCTTTACATAGTCTCTCTTGGTTCTTATTTGCCCAGCCTTCCGTTCAACCCCTCCATTCCTCCCTATTTACAAAGATTTTGTTGCTATTTTTCCATTTTCTCATATTAATCCCACTCACTTCTGTCCTTTCCTCTAGCCCTCCCACTTCCTTCCCCTTTGCCCCTTTCTTCCTATTTCACATTACTTCCACAGTTTTTAGAAAAATATATTTTAATTGACACATACTAATTGCACATATTTATGGGACAATGTGATATTTTCAATACATGTATACGATGGGTAATGACCAGATCAGGGTAATTGGCATATCCACTGCCTAAGACATTTTTCATTTCTTTGTATTGGAACATTCAGAGTCCTCTCTACTAGCTATTTCCTCCATAAATAATCTTTAATGAACTTAGGTCTTTTCAGTACTTGCAAATTTTATTTTTGACATTGTACTTGGCTTAAGAGTTGTAGAAATCCTTGAGTCATCTTTCTAACCAGTGTAATTTTTAACCTACTTCCAGATTCCGAGTATCTGCTTTGCACTAAGCATCTCTTAATCATCTAAATATCTCCATTTGTTTTGCTGTCTTTTCAGTTTCCTCATCATTGTCTTGGACAGGCCTTTGTAATTTCTCACCTAGCTGTCTACTGTCCCCTCTTGCAATCTCTCCTTCCTCTACTATGTTTTACTTTGGTGTATCTTTCTAAAACTTGGTGTGATGAGGTTGCTTCTCTGATTAAAAGCCCTCTGTGGTTGGCTATCCAGATTCCTTAACACATGTATTCCTATTTCTTTTCTGATTGGTTCCAGCAAAATCGGATCCTATTTCTTGCCGTTACCCACAAATGTGCATTTTGTCTGATCACACTGAATCTCTCATTGTGATTATAGCTTATAAATTCTATTACTTTCTGTCTTTGTGTGTCTGTGTTTATCTCTATATAATATACATATATGCATATATAATATATATATACACACACACAATACATATATATATACTCACACACATAGGGGCAGCTTGGCTATAACTGATCAAATTTTATCTTTTTTTGGTACCAGGGATTGAACTCAGGACCTTGCACTTTCGAGGCAGGCGGCAGCACCACTGAGCTAAATCCCTGGCCCTAACTGATCAAATTTTAACAGATAATGGTTTTAAAACAGAGAGAGGGAGAGAGACAGAGAGGCACTATTTGTAATATATTTTTTAAAAAATTGTTTTTATTTCATACTATATAATGGGGTAATATTGAAGATTTCATAATAAATTCATATTTTAATCTTTTGCAAATAATACAGTTATAGTACATATAATATAAACCTTTTCTTGTTTGAAATGATCCCTGTGGTTGGACAAGTGTAGAAAGGATTTTTAAAACTGTTATCTCAAGTGAATGTTTTGTTTTTTTTTTTAGTATTGGGGATTGAACTTGGGTCCTTGTGCTTGTGCAGGAGGCGGCAAAACCACTGAGCTAAATCCCCGGCCCTCAAGTGAATGATTTTGGCCGTATAGTTTGGTTCTACATGTCATTGTTAAGTGAGACATTTGTCTTTAATGCAATTTATAGTTGATCTGTCAGATGTCAGCTTGTACTGAGCTGCTTTACTGCTTTTACTTTTTTTCCCCCCATTTAAATCAGGCATATGCAACTCATTTGTTGGTTTGCTTTGCTATTCCATTCTCTAAGAGTCTGAGGCTCTTTATATAATTCAATAATTTTGAACAAGTAAATGTTAATTTATGAAATAGCATTCCCCCCCATCATTTATGATGTTTCTTAGTTTCCTAAGATCACTGTTTCCCCTCCCCTCCCTTCCCCTTCCCCCTTCCCTCTTGCCTACCCCACATCCCTTCCTTTCCCTCCCTTCCCCTCTTTCTTTTCTCCTCTTCCTCCTTCCTACATTCCTTCCTTAGTATATAACAGCTTTATTGTGGTATACCCCAAGAGTTATCTTTTTTGGGGGGTGGACAATGAGGTCTTGCTGTGTGGCCCAGGTAGGCCTCAAACTCCCATGTCAGCCTTATGAGTAGCTGCATTATAAGTGTGTGCTGCTGAACCTAGCTAAAATTAACCCTTTAAAATTGTTCCATTTAGTGGACTTTAGCATATTTAGAGAGTTGTGTAATCATCACCACTATCTAATTTTAGAACATCTTTATCACCTGCCAAAAAAAATCCCTTACCCATTAGCAGTCATCATTTCCCCCACTAATAAGCATTGTTTCTATAGCTTTGTTCACAAGCTTTCTTAACATTTTTAGTAAATACATTTATTGACTAATTTAAAATGTTCTGTTAGATGTTGTACCAGAGAAGAGAAAGGGGGGGGCAGATAGACACAGGAAGTATGTGAAAAATAGTTATTAAATGTAAAAAAATTGACTGCAGTAATTGTGGAAGCTTGGAAAATCTGAAATCCACAGGATAGGCTGGCATACAGGAGACCCAGAGAAAAGTTGCGATTTGATCTTTGTTGTGGCTTGCGTCTAGATGCTCCCTGAAGCCTCCTGTGGTCATAGGTGGGTGTTTTCAGAGGTAGCTGGATCTAGAGTGTATGATGCTGGGATTAGGGGTGTGTAGTTACTAAATAATCCACTGATTGAATTGGCATAGTTCTGGGAGGGGATAGAGAGAAGACCCTCCCTGAGTGTTCTACTTGCCCCAAGGGATAAAATATAAGGGGCAGAAAGAGGGCTCCTGTTATTGGCTGCTTACTACTTTGCTGCTTTGCTACCTTTTGCCTGCCATGAACTATTTCTACTCTTTGATGCCCTTTGCCATGCCACCTTGCCTTGGAGCCAGCCAACTGTGGACTGAAACCTCTACAAACTGAACTACAAGAAATCTTAACCTCCTTTTACTTTGGGTGTTGAGTATTTTGTCTCAGCAATGAGAAAAGTAACTAAGATAGTCTGCTAGCAGAATTCTCTCCTCTTCCAGAAGGGTCACTGTTTCTATGAAGCCCTCCTACTAGTTGGAAGAACTTCGCCCTCATTTTGGAGTATAATTTGCTTTGCTCAAAGTCTGCCAATTTGACTATTAATCTTATGTAAAAAATAACTTCACCAGAACACCTAGAATAATGTTTGATGCAAGATTTTGGTGGTATGGCTTAGTCCAGCTTATACATAAAATTAACCATCATACCGGTACAGTATTTATTCAGATGTTTAAAGAGACAACTGGAGTGCCAGGGATTTAGCTCAGTGGTTCCGCCTCCTGCCTTGCAAGCGCAAGGACCCGAGTTCAATCCCCGCTACCAAAAAAAAAAAAAAAAAGAGAGAAAACTGGAAAGAACATTGAATTAGACAGTGGAGGAATTACTGTACCTTGTAGTCTTGGTGGTGCCAGTGAGAAGCTTTAACTTTGGGCAAGTCTCCTAACTTTTCTGGTCGTAAGTTTAAACATCTATTAAATAAGAGGATTGAATTTGACTAGTTTTTTTCTCTTTTCCTTTGTTTTGTTTTTTTGAGACAAGGTCTCACTGTGCAGTTCAGGCTGGTCTTGAACTCACCATGTAGCACAGGTTGACCTGGAATTTGCAGTGATACTTGTGCCTAATGCCCCACCCCCCATTACAGGCATGCACCACCATGTCTGGCTTTTTTTCCCCCTTTAAAATGAAGCTTAATGTTTGAAACAAAAAAGTTGCAACAATTTAAGTCATTTCTAAGGCCTCTTTAGCACCTATAATTGTTACAATTTTGAGTTTGGTTCTGTGATTTTTAAACATGCCAGGTATTTCTAGGACATATAAAACCCAGATAAAAATTCAGCAAAGTGGCTTGTAAATGTTATTTAGGTGTGACAAGATCCCTTGTGGTAGGCTAAAATTTCATTAAAAGTGATTTGTATGTAGTTTTATTGAGGTGTGAATACCTTAATTGAATTGTGCTGATCTGCGTATAATTTGAGGATGGGACAGCTGTACTGAGTTGATCTTTTAAAGTAGGGAATGACTGATATTAATCTTTTTCAACTGCCATAGAAGTAGTGTTTAGAAACTTGAGAATGGAATAGTCCCAAGTATAGCTAGAAAGGGATCCAGGAACTGAGTCCTGGGGCATCCAATGTGATGGAGAATAAGAACTGGCAGATACAATTGAGAGGGATTGACCATTAATGGTCAGAGGCAAACCTTAGGAGTATATTGTCCTGGAAGCCAAATGAAGAAACATTTCCAGGTTGTGGTCAACTGGATTATATACTACTGATTGGTCAATTTAAATGAAGATTAAAAATTGTTTCATGTACAAGTTAATGCTTATAAAGGATTAACATCAAATTTTAGTTTATCAGTAGCTAATCACATATTTCAAAATTTGAAGCATAAACAGTACAGGGTATGAAGTTAATAGCTCTACTTCCCTTTTTTTGTTTTTAATAGACTATTGGTCAGAGCAGTTCAGGTTCACAGTAAAATTGAAAGGCGTGCATAGCCTCTATTATCAACATCCCCTGTCACAATGGTACATTTGCTGCAGCTGATGAACCTATATATATATATTTTTTTTTTTTTTTTTTTTTTGGTACTGGGGATTGAACTCAGGACCTTCTGCTTTCTAGGTAAACGGCAGAATCACTGAGCTAAATCTCTGGCCCTGATGAACCTATATTGACACATCATCGTTCAGAATGCATTGATTACTTTAGGGTTCACTCTTGATGTTGTACATTTTATGGGTTTGTACAAATACAAAATAACAAATACTCACCACTGTAGTATCAAACATTGTTTTCACCTCCTCTAAGATCCTCTATGCTCTTGAAATTCATCCTTCCCTCCTTTTCTTCCCTTTCCTGATAACTACTGTACTGATCTTTTTGCTCTTTTCGTAGTTTTGTCTTTTATAGAATGTCATAAAGCTGAATACGGCATGCATCCTTTTCATACTGGCTTCTTTCACTTAGTAATATGCATTTAAGGCTCCTTCATGCTTTTTTCATGGCTTGATAGTTCATTTCTTTTTAGTGTTGAATAGTATTTTATTGTATGATAGATTGTATCAGTGGGTCTCAAAATTTTTAACCATTCATCTGCTGAATGATGTCTCGGTTGCTTCCAAGTTTTGGCGCAACTTAAGTTGCTGTGAATATCCATGTTTTAAACATCCATGATTTTTGTGTGGGACATGTCTTCAGTTCCTTTGGGCAGACACCAAAGAGTGCAATTACTGAATATATTTGAGAAGGATATATTTAGTTTTATAAGGAATCATTAAATCATCTTCCATAGTGTCTGTACCATTTTACATTTTTTCCTGCAGTGAATGAGGATTTCTGTTGATCCATATTCTGGCCCATGTTTGATATTTTTGTTGTGGATATTGGTCATTCATAATAGGTGTGTAGTGGTATCTCATTGCCATTTCAATTTGCATTTCTTTGATACCATATGGCACGGAGTATCTTTTCATACGTATATTTTTTGTCTGCCTGTATATCATCTTAGACATGTCCTTTTAGGACTTTGGCCCTTCTTAAAATTAGGTTGTTTTCTTATTTGATTTTAAGAGTTCTTTATTTATTTATTTTCCCCTTAAATTCTTTTATTGGTACATTTTAGGTATACAATACATTTACATTATCACTGGGTACTTGTACCTTTACATGATATATCTTGGTTCTTATTTTTTAAGAGTTCTTTATTTTGGATACCAGTTCTTTACCAGATAAATATTTTGCAAATAGATCAATGTCTAGATTACTTGCATATGTATGTCCAGTTATTCAGCACCATTTGTTGAAGACTGTCTTGTCCCCATTGTGTTGCTTTTGTCCCTTTACTAAAAATCACTTAATTCTATTTATATGAATTGATTTCTGCTCTATATTCTGTTTCATTGATTTATTTTACATTTGCCAATGCCTTTTTTTTTCCTGGTCCTGAGAATTGAACTCCGGACCTTGTGCTTGCCAGGCAGGAGTGGCACCACTGAGCTATATTCCCAGCCCTTGCCAATGCCTTCTATACAGTCTTGATTACTATGTTGTTATAGTAAGCATGGGCCAGGTGGTCAGTTCTGTAACTTTGTCCTTTTCAGTATTGTGTAAGCTATTCTGGGTCTTTTGACTTTCATAAACTTTAGGGTCATGTTGTCAATATCCACAAAATAACTTGCTGGAATTTTGATTGGGATTACATTGAAGCTATACATCAAGTTGAGAAGAACTGACATCTTGACAATATTGAGTTTAGCTACCAATGAGCATGGAATATCTAGTTTCTCTTTGACTGCTTTCATCAGTTTTGTCATTTCCCTCACATACTTTGTTAGTTTTGTACCTAAGTATTTTATTTGGAAGGGTGCTAGTGTACATCATACTGTATTATTATAATTATTTATTTTTTTTGGTACCGGGGATTGAACTCAGGGTGATACTGTATTATTAATGTCAAATTCTACTTGTTCATCACTGGTATGCATAGTACCCAACTCACAATGGTTTGACATAAGAATTTTTGAACTTTATGGTGGTGTAAATTGATAATGCATTCTGTAGAAACCATCCTTAAGATTTTTAATTTTGATCTTTTCCCTGGTTAGTGATATGCGGTATGATAACTCTTACTACAGTGGTGGGCAGTGGTAGTGAGCTGCAGCTTCCAGTCAGTCGCATAATCACAATGGCAAATGATACTCTGTAGTGTACTGTGTTGCTAGTGGTTTTTTGGATATAGGAATTCAGTAAATTACATGAGATATTCAACACATTTGTGTTAGATGATTTATCCAACTATAGGTTAATGTAAGCATTCTGAGCATGTTTAAGGTAAGCCAGGCTATGATGGGTAAGAGGTACATTTGACTTACAGTACATTTTGACTTACAATATTTTCAGCTTACCATAGTGTTTATCAGGATGTAACCACAAGGAATATCTATAACCAGTATACTAGTCAAGGGGTAGCATATGTTGCAATAAAAACAATTCCACAATTATCAGTAACTTAAAACACAAAGTTTACTTCTCACTTACATCAAGTCCATGTCTTTCAGTGCAAGATGTCTTTCCATAAAAGCTCAGCTTTACAGCTCCATATGAATACCTGCCTCATTGATTCCTGAGGCTAACAATTAAATACTTCCTGTAGAAGATTAGATCACTCTTACTCACATTTCTTTGACCAGAACAAGTCATATTTGCCTAACTTCAGAAGGGAAAAGGAAAGTACAATTTTCTGTTATGCAGAGGAGAGGAAAAATGTTAATATTTGTATGTATGTGTGTGTGTATTTAAGAGAGTCTTAGTATCTCTAGTTCTGATTTGTAAACACTTCTAAGCCTGACCACCACTCTACCCCTCCAAAAGAGAGCAACTATCTTAGAAAAGCAAATGGTTTGCCTTTCATACCTTTGTTTAAAAGTTTGCTAAGGTTATTTATTCTCTTTGGAATTCAGACAATGTGACTAGTTCTTTGTGCCAGTTCTCTATATATGACTGGTAATTTTTTTCTTATACATATTCTTTAGTGCTGATAAATAGCACTGGCTCTGTCGTAGGTTGGCTATGGCAGGGCTTATGTTCCCTCTTTCCTTTCTCTCAAGGGATAAACAGTCTGTGGAAGATTATGATCCATATTTAGCTTGATGAGTTTGATGGAAGGGGGGGTCTCTTCTGGGGCAACATTAGTGGACTGGTAGAAGTCTCAGACTATAGCAGATACTGGCTGACAGAAAGGCAGGCTGCTTCTCTTTTCTCCTTATTAAAGTATTTTTGTGGAAACTCAGAACTTCAAGTGTGTGGTGGTATTCCTTCTAATTTCTAAAGGTACTGGAATTTTCTGTATGGATTAAGTCATTCTGTCATTGGGCAGGGCTCAAGGGTTTACCCCTAAAGCAGAGATGGGGACCCCCAACTCACCACCTGTGGAGTGGGTTCACTGACTTTCATCACAGAAAAGCATTTCAAGATGCATCACTGAGAAGCATAGACAGATTTATTCAGCAGTATCAAAGAAGTACACATTGAGAAAGCAGTGTGACACTTGAGGGGCGAGGCACATTATGGTCTGGGACTGGGGGTAATTATATGGTATTGGGGGTGTCCTCAAGATGGACGATTGAGGGTGTGCATGCCCAGTGTCTGTCAGGTGACCCCCAGTGGCATGTGTTTGCAGTTTAGAGATAGGATACCCAGTTAATAGTGCTGTTTTCTTGAGGGTGGAAGTCTGCGGAATGTGTGAATCTATAGTATCAGAAGAAAAGCATAGGCTCAATCTACAGATGAAAAGCATGGGCCCATCTACAGGTGAAACCCGGTCTACAAGTGAAAAGCATGGGATCCAATCTACGCACTATACATATACTGTGTCTTTCAAGACTCTTAGGAATTTAGGAGTGAGCAGTCTGGCAGGGAAAACAGGTTTAGGGGTGAAAAAGGGCTTTGTAACTTTGGGTAAATTAAGTGTCTTGAAGCTGCAGTTTAAAAATTATAGTTTTCCTGTCTCCCTTTTTACCTATCTTTATTTTTTCTATCCTACCTGAATCTCAGGATATTGGAGTAAAGAGCTAAGTAATCTTAGGTTACCCTCTGAGGGTTGCTCCTTCTTTTAAACTTGTTTGCTTTTAGGTTGGCTGCGATATTTAACAGGAAAAGAAACAGTGTAAAAACCCGTTATTTTCTGATTACATCTCAACATGGGTGTGAGAAAAGATATACAAATATATTGGATTTATGTGTTGGAGGCAACAAGCAAGTTCACCTCCCTTCTTGTCATTCTATATTACTCTCAAAATGCAGTAAAATGGAAATTTATGATGTTAATATGCACAATATCAAATGAAGTGTTTGCGAGACTATCGATGTTTTGTGCTTATTTATTGTCATGGGCAGCATTTATTTAATCAAATGTTTACTGAGTTCTTGTGAGCAAGGAGATGATATCGAGGATTATAAACATCAGCAGGCTCATCTCTGCCCTTCTGGAGCTTGCTTTTTAGTCAGGTGGACAAACATTAAACAAACATGGATGTGGGCTGGGGATTTAGCTTAGTGGTTGTACCGCCTGCCTCACAAGCACAAGAACCCGGGTTTGATCCTCTGTACCAAAAAAAAAAAAATGGATAACAAACTCCATGATGGAAAATTGGGTGTGACTTGAGAGTGGTGGGTGTCAGTTTAAAAAGGGGCTGGTGACTGAGAAGGCCTCTTGGGGAGGCAGTGGTGGATCTGGATGGAGGGAAGAGTAGGTGCACATGGGAACAGCTTCTTGAACTTGGACCAATGAAAAAGCTGGTGTGGCTAGTACAGGAGAGAGGATAGGGCATGGATTTTTTTTCCCCTGTATATATATTTTTTATTAATAAATTTTATTTTATCCATTCCCCCCCTCAAGCCTCCTCCTCTCCCAATGTACAAAAGCTTTGTTTCCATCTTTTAGTTCTATTTTCACTTTTTTTCTGGTCCCTTCTTTCCTTTCTTCCTCCCTCCTCCCTTTTTTCCCTTCCCATTTGAACACTCTCTTCCTGTTTCCCAACATCTATTATACATTTCAGTCCTTATTTCCACATTCAGTTTCTCACACCAGAGAAACAATGTGGTATTTAAACATATGTGTCTGATTTATTTCACTTAAGAGTATGGTCTCAAGGTCCATCCATTTAGCTATAAATGTCTGAAGCCCACCCTTCTTTATTGCAGAGTAGTACTCCATTGTAGAAAAAAACCACACCTTTTTTTTTTTTTTTGTACCAGGGATTGAACTTGGGACCTTGGGTTTGCAAGGCAGGCACCGGAACCACTGAGCTAAATCCCTGGCCCCAAAAAACCACATCTTGTTTATCTCCTCATCAATTGATGGGCATTTGGGCTATTTCCAAGATTTAGCTATTACAAACTGTGCTGCTATAAACATGGGTGTGCATATATTGCTGTGTATGATGCTTTTAACTCTTTCGGGAAGATACCAAGAAGAGGAATACTGGGTCAAATGGAACCTCTAGTTTTCGTTTTTTGAGAAATCTCCACAGTGATTTCCCCAGTGGTTGCATCAGACTACACTCCCACCAGCAGCGGAGAAGGGTTCCTTTTTCCCCACATCCCCTCTAGCATTTGTTATTGGTTGATTTCTTGATAGCAGCTAATCTTTCTGGAGTGAGATGGAATCTCACCATTGTTTTAATTTGCATCTCTTGAATGACCAGTGATGCTGAACATTTTTTCATATATTTATTTGCCATTTCTAATTCTTTATCTGAGAAGTGCTTTTTTTGTTTCAGATGCCCACTTTTGCATCGGGTCTTTAAATTTGGGGGATCTGATTTTTTTGAGTTCTTTATATATTCTAGATAATAGCCCTTTATTGGAATAACTGGTAAAAAAAATTTTCTACTCTGTGGGTTGTCTTTTCACCTTGTTGGTGGTTTTTTGCTGTGCAAAAGCTTTTTAATAAGATGAGGTCCCAGTTGTTGATTTTTTTGTAGTATTTCTTCTGTGGCCTGGGTTTTGTTCATGATGTGTTTGTCTACTCCTATGTCCTCAAGTGTTCTACCTATTTTCTCTTCCAGCAGATTTAGTGTTTCATGTTTTAATATTTAGATCTTTGATTCATTTCAACTTTAGGTTAGTGCATGTTGAAAGATATGGGTCTAGTTTCAATCTTTGGCATGTGGAAAGCCAGTTTTTCCAGCTTTATCAAAGAGGCTATCTTTCTTTCAGTGAAGCTGTTTGGCTCCTTTATCAAAGATAAGGTGGTTGGGTATGTCTGGAGTTGTTTCTGCATCCTTTAGTCTGTTCCATTGATCCTTGGGTCTGTTGTTTTGCCAGTACTGTGCTGTTTTTATCACTTTAGCTTTGTAGTATAGTTTAAAGTTAGGGCTTGTGACATCTCCTGCTTTGCCTTTGTTGCCCAGAATTGACTTTGCTATTTTAGGTCTCTTCTGCTTCCAAATGAATTTTAGGATTGTTTTTTCTAATTCTGTGAGATATTCTGTTGGGATTTTGATTGTCTCCCTATATATAGTATGTGAAAGTAGTAGAGGATTTTAAGCAGGTGTGGAGTGAGTACATTTATATTCGAAAAAGATCTCTGTGGTTATTATGTGGCGAGTTGAAGAATCAGTAGATGAAGGAATATTATTTTTTTAAAAATAATTATAAAAGGAGATTTATTGGATTGGCTTACATCTTCAGAGGAGGGGTCATCTACAATGGCTGTCTGCAGGCAGCAGAGCCAGAGAATCTGGCTGCTCAAGGAATATTATGTTAGGTTTAAGTATTTGGATTAGTGGTGATCATGGCTCTGACTAGAATGGCAGCAGAGGACATGGAGAGAAGGACTGAGGTGTGGGATGCACACTGTTGTAAAGATGGTTGATGATATTTGTTTGGATTAGTTGTGGGGTGAGTAAAAAAAAGAAAATAAAATGTGCCTTAACAGTTAGACGAATGACAGTATTACTAAGGTGAAAGGCTGGGGGTAGCAAAGAGTTAGTATATTAAGAGCTGAATTTGATGTTCAGGTGAACAGTTGAATTTGTTAGATTAATGCTCAGAAGAAGGACAGGTCTGGGCTTGAGTTATCATCTATCTACCTGGTGACAAAACCCAAAGCCGAACTGAAGCCCTTTGGACTGGATAAGATCATATCATGTAGGGGTAGAAGTGAATGGACAAGAGTTTGGGACCTGGGGTTCTGAGACTCTGAAACTCAGAGTTTGAAAAGAGGAGGAAGAGCAGTTCAGGAGAAAGAGGAAGCAAATCAGGAGAGTGTGTGGCGTTTTGCAACCTAAGTGAAGCAGGTGTTTCAAATGTGGGGAGAGAGGTGTTGCTTTGGATTCATGAGGCATGGACAACACGACGAACGTTGACAAGTGGTCCTGTGGAGTATAGAGGTAGGAAGCCTTGATAGAAGAAAGAATGAGATGAAGAAGGGAGGTAAGTATAATACTAAGTAGAGATCACTGTTTTGGAGACTTTTATCATACAAAGGGTCAAAGAATGTGGAGGTAGCCAAAGGGGATTTTGTGATCAAGGACGAACTCTGTTTTTTCCTTTAAGGTAGAGAAGTACTGTATGTTATAGCAAGTTTGCATGCCGATGATCCTTTAGGAAAGGGAAAAAAAAAAAAACCCAAGAGTTTTGTCACTTTGAAATTGCTGTTGTCAGTTTTTAAAAGTAGTTTGGAGATTGTTGGTGTTGGGTTGGCAGTTTTGCCTGCCCCACCCTCTTCAGGGAATCTTTGGAATTTTCTTTTTATTTTTCTCCCTTTGGCTTGCTTAGTCTTATTGTGTATCATGTTAGATTTTTATCTTTCTCATTTCTGGTAAATGGTGGTTATTAGGAAGTTGAACCAATTGTGTATGAAAAATGCAAAAGACCTTTAACAAGGAATGTGTTTCCCAAGGCCCATTGTTTACCACAGAAAGGAAACCACTGACTTCTTGTTACATCAGTGAAGATAAAATTATTTTGTGAATATGGTACTCCTTTTATGACTAATATTTTTCATACTGTGATCAAAAGGAATTATTTTATGAAGAAAGTTAATGGAAAATGTAGACTTGTTGCAAGTGGGGCATTATTTAGTGAAAACTGTTAAAAAACCTAATTTCTCTTCATAGTACTTAATTCCTCTAATTGTGAGGTAGTTGCTGTAATTTCATTTATGAAAAATATAGCTTGAGAAAGTTAGAAAGTATTTAGGTTTTTTTTTTTGGTACCAGGCATTGAACTTGGGACCTTGTGCTTGCAAGGCAAGTGCCGGAACTACTGAGCTAAATCCCTGGCCCTGAAAGTATTTAGTTTTTAGTATCTTGAATAATAGTTTTAACTAACTTTGAGGGAGAAAATGAGCAATATAGGGTGGTGGAAATATTTACTTTCTGTCTGAAGCAGAAGGAAGAAATGTATGTTTCTATACATATAGCTAATGTTATAGGTAGAATAGAGTGAATTTACAAGCAGACCATGTATCACACTCCCACTGTAAATTCATGCTTAGTAAAAATGTTTAATAAAAACAACAAAAATTCATAGATTATGAAGGTGTTATAGTAGATTTGAGCCCACTGGAGACAGGTCTTGAACCATTGGATTTCTCATTTGGAATTTTATCCTCTACCCTGTCCTCTGCTGCTCCCACCTCCCAACACCAGAAAACAAAACAAGCCTCTAAATATGTAGGTCTTTGGCAGTAACAAAGATTCTCTCTCTGAGCATCTAAGAAACGCATGGACAAAAGCTTAGCAGATGTTAGATTGTAATCTATGGATATCATAGATACAGTTTTGTTGTGTAAGTGTGACCCCTTCACTAGTCTAGCAATCTCAACCTTTAAAAGAAATGTATGTATAATTAGTACATGTGACACATTCCCCTTGTAACATTACTTGTTTTGCATTTCCCCTTCCTATCCTTCTATACTCTACCCCCTCTGACTTTGGGCTGGTTAAAGGATTTAGTGGCCTTGGGTCCTTATATTCTAGACAGGAAGGCAAGCAATAAGGAATAAATAAATACAAACAAGCATATGTCAGGTAGTGATAAGTTGTATGATGAAAACAAAATGGAAATAGGATAGTGACATAGGTAGCTACTTGAGAGTGAATGATATTCTGAATCTCTTTTTTTTCTCCTTTGTCATTTGGAATAATCTGCCTCCTTAAAGTTGTGTGGACTTAAGTGGTATGTGAAATGCACCTAGCAGAATATCTGGCATTGTGCCCAATAATCAAGTGCATACATAGTCTCCTTTTTCCTTTCTTTCATCCAAATTGAGTCAGCCAAATTAGTGATATAGTGCCATGTACTATACCTTTGCCTAGAGTATGTTTAAGCCATGTCCTGTGTGGTTTAGAAAGTGTTCTTGAAAAAGTAAATAATAACATGGATAAACCTTGAGGATGTCATGCTTAGTGAAATCAGCCAGGCACAAAAGGGCAGATACTCAGTGATTCCAGTTATATGAGGTGCTTTGAGTGGTAAACTCATAGAGACAGCAAGCAGAAGGGCTGATTCCAGATGCTGGTGCAGAGAGAATGAGGTGTAACGGTGTTAATGGGTATAGAGTTGCCAGAGATACGTGAAGGTGATAGTTGTAATGCAGTGTGAATGTACTTAGTATGCACTTAAAAATGGCCACAATGACAGATTATATGTTACATATATATATATATATTACCCCAGTTAGGAAAAGTAAGTGATAAAACTATTGTATTTTGGTAAGGCTTTATCCTCTCTCCCCTGACTTTTTTGGTAGATATTAGTGAATCAAGTAAGTACTGTAAGTCAGAAATAGTGCGTTGCTCTTCTTGCTTCACGAGTCTATGTGAGATTCCCATAAAATGAAAACTTTATCAGAAATTTTCATCATCTTTTAGAGATGTCAAACATTAAACTTGCTTGTAGAGCAAAGAGGGCAGTGTGGCTGGAAAACACATTCTCTGTTGTTTTGTTAATTGACAAAATATTTGTTGGTCCTTCATTGTTTTGAATGAACAACAGTAACAGCATTTGCTGAGTGATATATGCCAGCTGTTGTTCTTAGTTTACACTTAACAATCAATACTTGGAATACTTTATGGCAATCTTTGTGAAACAGCCCTTGAAGTTATTGTTCTTATGCTGTTGAGAAACCTGCGGCCCGTAATTGGGTAAGTGATTTTCTGCTTTAAAAATGATTTTAGAAGAATTTCAGTACATAGAAATGAAGGGAAGGTATTCCAGAGAGAAGAACATGTGTGTATAGATTTGGGTGTAAGGATACATGGGATATATTTGTGCAGACCACAGTTCAGCCTGACTGAAGTCTATATAACCTTAGGAGAAATATACTGGCTAAGCTGTGTAATGTCTTCCGTTAGAATTTTGACTCCTGTGCAGTGAGCTCTCATATTTTATTCTGAGGGATCAAGGCACTGAATTACCATGCCAGGGAATTTTATCATCAGAGCTGTGCCTTAGGAAGCACTATCTCAGATGCACTGGAGTATAGAAAGAGGGGAGGTCAGAGACCTCCACTTAGAATTCTTTTGTGGTCATTAAGGAGAGTATTTTAGTATTGCAGCAGTTGGGGTCAGAGTGCAATGATGCAATGATTAATAATTGAATAGTAGGTCAAGAGATGAGAAAGAGTCACAAGTGTGAGCTAGGCAGAAGAAATGAGTGTGAAGATCAGTGATGGCTAACCTTTTAAAGATGGAGTGTCCAAACTGCAACCCAAAACCTGCTTATTTATTACAAAGTGCAACATTGCAATTAAATCTGAATATTGAGGTTTTAATTGAGATAACACAACTCATACATTAACATCTTTTGTCTTAAAAGAAAAACATAGTAACATGTGGGCCATAGTTTGGCCCCTTCTGTTATAGAGCCTAAGTAAGAAAGACTTCTTCCAGTTCAGTTTTGGCATACTGCTCACTTGAATATGGGTAAGATGTAGATAGGTATGGCTTTGAAGGGCAGGACTCTTAGAGGTCTATGTGAAAAATTGCTTTCACAGAGGAGAGCCTACCGTGTAGGAAAGGTGGGACTTTAGCAGCCCTTGAATTGAATTCGAAGGGTTGATGTCTGAGCAGTGTTTTCCTGCTTAAGAAATAGGAGTATTTGCAGAGAATATGGGAGTGTAGCGGACTTAGGAACTTGAGTATAAAAGTTTCCACCTCTGTAAGAGTGAACTCAGTAGTCAGTCATTACTCTTTAGAGAAAGACATAGAATAATAGTGATGTAATTATATTAGCCTTTTATGCAAATGACATGGAGTAGAAGCTTTTTTACATAATGCTGTTTGTATAATATGCTTGCAGTTGGATTATTTGAACAGAAAATTTGTTTAAAATGAGGAACGATACATACCTTAAATATTTTATGATTAGGTATACAAATGTTTGTAGTTCACCAGTCTTTTGAAGTACAGCCAAGGCAATGTCTGTAGACTGTTTTGAGAATGATTTGCCTTTTTTTTTTGGTACCGGGGATTGAACTCAGGACCTTGTGCTTGTGAGGCAGGCAGCAGAACCACTGAGCTAAATCCCTGGCCAGAATGATTTGCCTTTATGAGACTACACAGCTTAATTTTTAGAGACAGTGCATTTCCTGTTTGCACTTGTATTTTTGATGTAATATTTTACTAAATTACATAATTATAGTAAATACTACTGACATAAGTGGATTTTGAAATAAGCACAATTTAATTCTGGAAGGGACAAAACTGTTGCTGGAAGAAAAATAAGATGGTGTAGCAGAGAAGACTCCTATTCCCTCTAAGGAAATTGAAATTCAGACCTAGTGGCTTCTCTATGGTTTTAGGATTGACAAGAATTGGTTTTATTTTTAAATCCTGTGCTTTTCCCATTATATAGAGTTGCAAGATGGTTAGGAGTAATGTATCAAATATTGGTTAGTGGGGGGCCGGGGATTTAGGTCAGTGGGAGAAGTTAGGCCTTTAAAAAGGAGTATTTTTATTGAAATATAATGCACATACCATTATAAATCACCAATTTAAAGTGTACAATTGAGGTTATTATGTATTCACAGAATTGTACAACCATCACAATTGATTTTTGGAATGTTTTTATCATTCCCCCAAAGAAACCCTATACCAATTAGTAGTTAGCCCACATCTTTCCCCTTTTGACCCTTAGGCACTACTAATTTATTTTCTGTGTCTATAGATTTGTCTATTCAGGACATTTCATGTAGATGGAAGCATGTAAAACATGGCCTTTTGTGGATGGTTTCTTTCATTTAGTGAAGTGTTTTAAAGATGTTGTCACATTTATCAGCACTTTACTCCCCTTTTGGCAGAATAATATTCCATTGAATGCATATCCCACATTTTATTTTTTCATTCTTGATTGATGACATTTAAGTGTTTTCACCATTTGGCACCACAACTGCCTTGCAAGTGCAAGGTCCTGAGTTCTATCCCCAGTACCAAACCAAACAAAAGAAAAGTATGTATTTTCCTTTTTTTAAATTTATTTTATTTATTTATTTATTTATTTATTTTGTATTTTCCTTCATATTTTTAATGTAGTTTAGAAAAGTGGCTAAAATTACATGATTTTGATTCCTGTCTTTTTTATTTAATAGCAGTTCCCCACATTATTTTTTTTTAAATGTACTAATTTTACCCTGTCGTAGAATGTCTCTCCTGTTCTCTTTGTCTTTATGCTCACTTGCCTATTTATTTATTTTCAAAACTTACTGTTCTTTCAGAGGAGTTTAGGGACAAGGAGGAAATAAGTACAGTATTTGTGATTAATCCATCATTTTAAACTAGAAGTTAATTCTGGATTAACTGCAGTATGATGGCCTATCCTCTAAGCAAATCCTAATTTAATCAGTCATTTCGGACTTGTAGATTTTTTGCAATCTTTTGTTATAAATAATGTGAAAACATTTGTATATTCAATTCCGTGTCTGCATTTTAATTCTCAGAAGTGCAGTTAGAGGGTCAATGGCTATGAACATTTTAAAGATTCTTGTTACACATTGACAGATTACTTTCTGCAATGATTATCAAAGTTATACTTTCTCTAGCAATGCATATTGCTGTGCTATTGAGTAAATACATAACAATAGTATGGTCACCAGAGCAGGGATTTTTCAGTCTTGTTTACTGATGTATGCAGTGTTGGAACATAGTAGGCATTAAGGATATGTTGTATTGTCACCAGTAGCAGAAAAGAGTTCTTCTGAAGGACAAGGAAATAACTTCCACTTGGCTTTTAGGAAAGGGACCTCTTTATACTGATCATTTTACAGCTAATGTTTTTATGAAAGAGGGATGAAAGAGTAAGAATCAAGTTTGTTTTGGGGACTTGTAAATTTAATTTTGTTCAAACATTCACATAGTTCAAACATCAAAAGACACATAGAGAACTCTTAACTCTCATACCTGATTTTTCACTGTCCTTTATAGGTAACCATTTTACTGATTTATCATGTATTTTTATAGTGCTTTCTATTATTTCTTTGTCTTCTTTTCTAAACATATCATGTAACATATTGTTATCTTTTTTTTTTTTGGTACTGGGGATCGAACTCAGAACCTTGTGCTTACAAGGCAGGCAGCAGCACCACTGAGCTAAATCCCCAGCCCAACATATTGTTTTCTTAAACGTAGAATATGCTGGGTGTGGTGACACACACTTGTGATCCCAGCCACTTGGGAGGCTGAGGCAGGAAGATTGCAAGTTCAAGACCAGCCTGGGCAATCTAGTAAGACTCTGTCTCAAAAACACAAGGCTGGGAATGCAAGTCAGTGATAGAGTGCTTGCCTAGCATAGGTTCAGTCCCCAGTACCTCAAACAAAACACAATAAAGAACCACAGACTATAACATAATATTCTGTACCTTGCTTATTTAATACTCAGGCAGTCTTTTCATAAGAGTTCATGGAGTGCTTTCTCATTCATTTTATAGCTACATAGAATCCCTTTTTATGAATGTGCCGTAGGGACTTTGGCTTATTGTCCATGTTTCACTTTTGTGGATAACCCAACAATAATCTTGGTGTACAACTCTCATTATGTGAGTGTGTGGTTGTTTCTGTGTCCTGGAAGGAAGCTTGCTGGGATGCAAGATAAAGGTATTTCTTATTGTCAGTGCTGGCACCACCAACAGCAGTGGAGAGTGCCTATTTCTTGGGGGACCCTTTGAAAGAAAAATAGTTTTAGGGTCATATCCCTATGCCCCCGATGCATGTATCCTCAGGCCCTGTGTGAGCACTATTATGACCCTTGTATCAAGAAGACACAGGTATAGATGACTAACATTTTCTTTAAGATGATGAATATTTTAGATGTGAATATTCTTGAGAAAGATTTTGTAGGTGGTGAAAAACATTTAAATTAGAACCTTAAAAGATTAAACCTCACTGCTTTGTCTTTCCTCCCCGGATAGATTTTTTCTCTGTGTAGTCGAGATACTTATTATTTTGGGGTGCTGGAGATTGAGCCCAGAGTTTTGCTTATGCTAGAAAAGCACCCTAGCCTTGAGATTATTTTTTATAAGTAATTTATTCCTTACTAAATCAGTGATACATTTTATGTGGCAGCTGCTAAAATGTTAAAAACTTTTGTTTTGGAAATGGCTGTTAATAACCAAACATATTTCCTTCTTTTGTTTTTTTTAATTCTTTAGCCTTCAACATTCTACAGTTGGCTCCCTACATGGAGAATCAGTACTGCCTAGCTCCAGTGTGGCCACTTGAGTGCCTGTAAAGTAGAAGGTCCAGAGTGAAAAAAGCTTCTAGATGGATCCTTTCCAAATTTGGTGTCTTTTCTACAAACTGTGTGCCTCAACAATTGTTTCTCAGTGGTAAGGATATATGCTTTTTGTGTTCTCTCTCTGAACAGGAATTTATAAAACAATGTTTGGATTACCTTCTCCTATTCTAGTCCTTCTCTTTTTACATACAAGTTAATATTTTCACTTAAAAATGTATTATGAGTGCATATTTGTGGTACATGAAGTTTACAGTCATTTTGGGGAGTGGGTACATGTACATAGAACAGCTTGTTTCTTTTTTTAGCTCCCTTCCCCTTCCCACCCATCTCTACCCCTCTGCCTCTAAATCTCCTTTCCCCATGTTCATTCTTGTTGTTGTTATTATTCTTAGCTCATGGTTATGACATATGATATTTACATTAATTGGGGTTATTAGGATCCTGTGCATGGCATCCCTTCATTGTCCTTACTACCCCTCCCCTTCTCCCCTCCTCCCCCTCAGTCCCTTACATCCCTTCCCACTTGCAGAAGATCTGTCCCTTGTTTCTTTCTATCATTTTTGGGATCTATCTTTCCCTCTCCCTCTCCCCCTCTCTCTCCCTCCCTCTCTCTCTCTCTCTCTCTCTCTCTCTCTCTCTCTC
>NW_004624761.1:18278500-18289120 GCF_000247695.1 Heterocephalus glaber
ATTTATAGCTAAATGGATGCCTATTGAGGCCATCCTCTTAAGTGAAATAAATAGGACACACATGTGTAAATACCGAATAGTTTCACTAGTGTGAGAAACTGATAGTGTAAACAAGGGTTAAAATGATTAAAATGAATAGTTGACAATTTGAAATAGGAAAAAAGGTCCAAAGACGAAGGTGTGAAGGGAGGGGAAGGGGAAAGCAAAAGAGGGAAAGGAAAAACAATGAGAAAATAAATGGAGAGTCTGTAAAACCAAAAATATTCCATGTAGCTCCTGGTTTGACAAGTTTATGAAAAGCTGAACAGATAAAGTTGTCATAGGTAAAATATGGCATTGCACACTGGGCTTATGTAATAGCAGCGATAGTGGAGAAACCTGATGAGGTGAGAGAAATGGCTCAGTTCTTCACTTTGCCTTCTCCAAGTCTTATTTCCTCTCTCATTTTAAGTTCTACATGAAAATTATACCCTGAAGTATAATCATGGCATTAATTCACTAGCCTGATATATGAAAAGATAAGCTTTTGTTTTTTGGGTCTACCCACATTTGTACAGTGTTGGGACTTTCTAACATGCCCTTGTGGTAGGGCAGTTTGGGAAGGATAGTGTTAGAACTTAGCTGGGTGAGTCACCCCACAGCACGCATTCCTTAGGGCTGTGGACTGTCTTGCTCATCATTTGTGTGCCTCACTGTCTAGCAGAGCTTGATGTATGATTGGGCTCAGCTCATTTATTATTCTGTGCCTGGTGTTAGGTTTCTAGAAACCTTAACTTCCATTTAATGTTTCCATGTAGCCTTAGTGTGATTTTAATGTGTTAAAGGTCATAATTAAAAGGAGCATAACCTAGATCAGGAAGTTGGTCCAAGACAACATTTAAAAGGTTTATTCAGATGACCCTGAACTCCACTAAACTCAGCCAGGGATCAAATATTCTCTCAAAATACAGCAGGCACAAAGAATAAAGGGCAGAGACTCTAGAGAAAAAGTGTGATTGAGGACATTTTCATTTTAAATCTCAGGTATGTCCACTTATCCCTTGTATACTTTGTCAGGTCTTACCTCTAATGCAGGAACTGCTGTCAAGGAATTTTGCAGCTGATTGAATTGTCACAGTGTTTAAACTGTTAGCATTCTTGTTTGGAAAGCAAATGTGTATAATCTTGGCTGAAATGGGACTCACTTTCTTTTATAGAATTGTTCATTGGACCTTTTTTTTTTTTTTGGTACTGGGTATCAAACTTGGGTCCTTGTGGTTGCTCAGCAGGCTGCGAAACTACTGAGCTAAATCCCCAGCCCTCATTGGACCTTTAATAGACATTAATACAGAAGGATTGAATTTATCTTTTTTGTTTTGTTTTGGGTTTGTTTTGTTTTGCTTTCTTTTTTTTTGGTACCGGGGATCAAACTCGGGACCTTGCGCTTGCGAGACAGGCGCCGGAACCACTGAGCTAAATCCCCGGGCCTGGATTGAATTTATCTTAAATATGAAATAATAAATCTCTGATATGTTGGTCATAATATGATTTCTCTCTTTTCCCCCTATTTACTTTGACAAGGTAAATTTATTATTTTCATGAATACTTTAAAAATTATGTGTTAGTTTAATTATCCTTTTTTGAGTGATCTCAAGCTTTTGTTATGAGGCTTAGACTCAGTATAAGAGCATATTGTAGCCAGGCGTGGTGGCACATCCCTGTAATCCCCCAGCCCTTGGGAAGCTGAGGCAGGAGGATCACCACAGGATCAAGGCCAGCCTGAACAACATAGCAAGATCCTGTTTCAAAAAAAGAGAACATATTGAAATCGTAATTGCATTTTGACTACTACTTACTCTACTGTAACTATACAGCAACTTACTCTTTTGAAATAGAAAAGAATCCATATGTACAGTATTTCTCAGTTCATTTACTACTTTTTCATTTTCCATATCTGTAAAGTTGAACATTTGTAGAAGTTATGGATTTGTTTGGGTGAAAATGAAGTAATGTTTATAAAGCATCGAACCTGGTTGGTTAAATGTAGTATACCTTCGGAAATTTAGTGGTGGTTTTGTTTAGTGGTTATTATTGAATACTTAATTTGAGTTTCTAGGGCATTATTCTTGAGGCGCAGAGAACCAATTGTGAATTCTACCCTCCTATACTGTATTTGTAGTTTTCTTTTGTTTTTTTTTGTTTATTTTTTTTGGTACCTGGAATTGAACTCGGGTTCTTGCGCTTGTGAACAGGTGGCGAAACCACTGACCTAAATCCCTGGCCCTGTATTTGTAGTTTTCTTAGACTGATTTAACCACTGTGAAGAATAAAGCCTGTTTGTGGAGTGGGGTGGAAGAGGGCTCAGTGACTTTTGTATGCAAGTCCTTTCAGGGTTACTAGATGTGAACTGAAAAGAGAAGGATGAGGCTTTGTGGCACGTTCTATATGGTCATCCACAGTGACCAAACTGATTTGGAATGTTGTTATGTTATGAACTTTGAAAAGTGTTATTTTCTGTACAGGGAATGTTGATCTGAATAAATTACTTATTAGCCTTTAAAAATCTCTAGAGTGAGAGGAGCTGTCAATTGGTGTAAATCCTATCCAGCATAATACTTTCTTTCATAGACAAGGGAGGAGGCAATAGCAAGATAACCACTTCTGGGGTGGAGCCAGGGGCTGTTATGTAACTCACAGGGTCCCTGGTGGCCCCTGGCTCTGGAGCTGGGCACATTGGGAGTTAGGGCCTGGAGGTGAGCAGTGGGACAGTCTGGTTTGGAGCTGGAATATATTACTTAAATGGCTTTTTAAAAGTCAATAGCTAACCAGCTCTCGAAAGAGAAGTAAGAAGCCATTGATATCGCTGTCGATTGTCACTCTGGTTTTCTGGCTGTACGCACTTCTCCAGTAAACCCTTTCCTGTTCCCTTCTCCAACCCAGCTGATGCCTGTCTCCTTTTGATACCTGTACAGAGCTTGAACCAATTTAGTAACTTCTCTCAAAGTACCCGAAACAGGCTGTTGCATGTGTCTCTTTCCCACCTCTTCTGCAGACTCCTTCCTGATGGTGACATGTGCCTTTTAGTGCAGATTACAGGAGCTTAGATTGGCTCTTACTGTTAAACACAGGTCTCAGGCTTGTGGAAATGCCTCAACATTAACCAGTTCAATGATACCATTCCACTTTGACAGTTCATTTAATGAGAAGCCTCTAGAGACATTATTCCTATCCCTCACCACCCCTTTAGCCCAGTCTTCTTTCCTTTCTGCCAGTGCAAAGTCTCAATTTTTTATTTTTAAATCTCTTCTCCATAAAACTTTTTAAAAATATTGTTCATTTTAGATAGTGATTGTTAATATTTAGAAATTCAGGGAAAAGGGAGAAATATAAACCAGAGCTGAAATTTTAGAGTTGGCTACTATTAAATATTTTATTTTTTTGAAGTGACAAAAATATGTTTGTAAATATTGTCCTCATTTAAAAATCAAAAATTACATTAATTTTGCTAAAATTCTAGATTTTTTTCTAAATTAATTCAAAACCTCAAAGTGCTGGGAATGTTAGGAAAAGCTTTTGGAAAGAAAGCATTGCATTATAATTTTCAGGTTGTTGTAAGAAATGTATATTTTATTGTATCATACAGTTTTTTATAGTGAATTATAAAATATATAGATTGACCTTATTGTCCTTGTCATAAAAGGTTTTATTGTGATTTAAAATCATAAGTCTTTAAGTAGACCCTTCTTCAATTTAAGCTCTCCCCTACTTCAATTAAATCATGATGGTTTATTGAAAGTTAATGTGTATAGGAAAAAAGTGTGATGTCACTGACATTTTTGTGGAGAAGGCTATTCCTTTTAAGACAATGGCAGAGGAGGTCACTTGCGCCAAGAACTGATGGGCTTAGGAGTATTGAAGGCAGGTGTGCTGGTGCACACCTGTATTCCCAGCAACTTAGGAACTGAGGTAGGTGAATTTCAAGTTCAAGGCCAAGGTAAGCAACTCAGTGAGACCTTCTTAAAAAAAATTACTGTCAATCATGACTGAATTATGAAAGTTATATATTGTCCAGTCTTCTTACTGTTACTATTGTTCTGAACTGGGCCTATGATTTTGTTATTTTCTTTTTCTTTTTTCTTTTTTTCTTTTTTTCTTTTTTTTTGGTACTGGTTATTGAACTCGGGTCCTTGCGCTTGTGAGGCAGGCAGCAGAACCACTGAGCTAAATCCCTGGCCCTGGTTATTTTCTTGTTCATTAATAATAGTAGGCATGAGTTTTACACTTAACAGTGTGTGGGAAACTTACATTTAAGTGTCTGAGTTTACATTTCTGTTTAGTTTGCGTACTATCAGGTGAATTTAATAAATTTTTAGCGCTTTCTTATTTATATGAAAGCCACTTTGCTAGTCTGTGTGGGAAGTATAATGGAGCATGTCCTCTTTAGGGGATCACAATCTCAGAGCCACCTCTTAGAGCCACATTATTTTAGTACAGAAATAAATTTGGGAGATTATTTTGAGTGTGTTTTAACAGCAGTTCCCGGATTCCTACCTGCTTCAGTGTCTTCCTTGCTCAGTACATAGATGGAGACACAGACCAGTTTTGTTAGTCTAAGGGTTTACAGACTGAGAAGATGAGAAATTATTTTAGTGGGAAATGGCTAGAATATCAGACTCTAAATACAGTAGTCGAGACTATCAAAGTATACTGCAAGTTGTTTCAAGTATCATATGAAATCTTATATTTATACTGGGTTGTTATATAAAATATAAAGACATTTTAAAAATGTATTTCTTTTTATTATCATGAAAAGTGTGAAAAACATTGCTTATTCTGTCCACTCCACCCTTTCTTTAAACCTGAGGAACTCCCATTGCTCCTTTCATCTCTAGAAATGCCACTTACTCTTCTGCTTTCATGACCTGACTCCAAAGTGCAATGTTTTCTACACAGAAATCAGGTGATATTTTCCCACAGTATATCTTAGCAAAAGACATGCAGTGAGGTAAGTTGTTTTTTTTTTAATGGTGCAAACCTCTGGATACACTAAAACACTTTGGTGTCTCTTTATTAATTTGTATATTGCTAATGATGTGCTTAACTTGGTACCAAGATGTGATTTAGGCACCAAGAGAATTTGGATTATTTAATACCAGTACATAATAAAAGTACTTATCAAATATTCATGTGGGCACATACTACAGAGGCATAATTGTATTCTTGTAATGCACAATATAAATACTAATATTGTTTTGGAGAATCAGCATGGTATGCTGAAGCCATGGTTTGGAAAAATGCATTGTAGTGTGTTTTTATCTGTGGGACTTACTGGCAAGTGTAATTGAGAGCTTCTAAATACTGTAGTTGTTTACTTCACTTTTGATTTTTGGCTTAAATATTTGAGTCTTTTTTATGTAATCACTGAATTATTGTTCTTGTGAGATCTGTGGTAGAAGAGAAACCATAATTGTTTTATGAAAGTTATTTCAATCGTCATATTTATGTTTAAAGATATATTTTAAAAACAGTTTTCTCCTACTAAGATGGCTTAAAAAGTATTTAAATTGAGAATAGTGGAATAAATTTGTGTGCCCATTCCTGAGCTTAAACATCGATCAGATTCTTGTCATCTCTATACCTGTTCCTTTTCCCCAGCTCCAGATGATTTTGATACATTTGCTCTGTCATTAAATTCCATCTGTAAATATTTGTGTGTATTTCCTTTTTTTTCTTTTTTTGGCACCAGGGATCGAACTTGGGACCTTGTGCTTGCGAGGCAGGCGCCAGAACCACTGAGCTAAATCCCCGGCCCTTCCGTGTGTATTTCTAACAAAGACTCCCATTTTTAGATGGATAAAGAAGAATCTTAACCTTTTTGAAAAAGGTCCTGGAATTTTGAAGACTAAAATCGTGAATGGGCTGTTAAGAGTGATATAAAGGAAAAGCGAAGTCTTTTGAATGCAATAAATGGAAAAAAGAAATATCTGACAAACAGTTGTATCAAAAAATAACAGTTACAGTGAAAAAGTCAATCAGTATCTTTCAGAGTACCCAGGGCAAAAAGGGAGAAATGGGAAGTTTTGAGCAGCCAGTGTGTATCTACATTCCAGACAGGCCAGTAGAGGTAGAGAACCAAGTCCATTTCATTCCATTTGAGATAGCAGTTCTATTTTGAAACCCTTTTTGGAAGAAAAATCATAGTTGTGTACAAAAGCTACCAATCACAATATTCACTCTGATATTATATATAGTAGTGAAGAATTAAACCTAAAATTCAGGCTGATTAAATGAAGGTAGTATTTTTATAAAATGTTTTGTAACCACTAGAAATTGTACAGTATATAGTAATTCCAGTTGTATATAATGCTTAATGTGTATTGCAAGGCTAGAAAAAAAATTAAGCCAGATGTTATATGAATTAATAGTGATGATTTCTAGGTACTAGAATTTTGAAAAAATTTTTAAATTTCTTCATTACTTTCTTGGGAAATTGTTGCAAATTTTCTTATCAGCACATGTGATAGAAGTTAGTAACATTTATTGAGGATGCTTGCTATATGTCAAGCACTATTTAAGTACTTTTCATCTTTTACCTTTAATTCTTACAGTATCTGTAAGAGATTTTATTTCCTTATTATGTGAGTGAGGAAACAGGCATGCATGAAGGAATTAAGTATCTTGACAATTTGAACTTTTTCAGAGTTAATTCTTTGATTTTAGATATAATTTTTCTCCAATAATTGGAATGATACTATAACAATTGCTTTGTTTTTCTTCTACTTAATATGGTATATTAGTCAAGAGATAGGTTTTTTTTTTTGTTTTTTTTTTTCGTACCGGGGATCAAACTTGGGTCCTTGTGCTTAAGAGGGTCTTGCTGTAGTTCAGACTAGCCTGGATTTCACTATGTAGCCTAGGTTAGGCTGGCCTTGAACTTGCAGTGATCCTCCTGCCACAGCTTCTCAAGTGCTGTGATTACAGGTGTGTGCCACCACCAGCCCTAAGAAACATATTTCATTTTTAAAACTTTTTATTTTTATTTTATTTTTTTCCCGGTACTGGGCATTGAACTCAGGATCTTGCACTTGTGGAGCAAGAAGCATTGTTTTAAAAGTGATGGATAACATTTCATTATGAATGCATCATATTTTTTTCCAACTGGTCCTCTGTTTTCTTTGCCTTTTACTGCAACATTCAAATAACAATAGTTAAACATCCTTACATATAAATCTATGTGAACATTTCTGATTGTCTTTCTAAAATTAGCTTGGAGAAGTGGCATTATTGGGTTAAAGATCGTAAACATTTTAAAGGCTTTTGATACAAGTTTTGAGGCTATAGGTAGTAAATCATCATTCTTCCTTAAATTTAGAGAAACTATTGAGTTACTAAGTTTGGTTTGCATGTGCTTAGGTATGGGTGACTGCAGATTTAGAAATAGATCATCTATTATGAGTGGGAATTTGTGCTTTCATAGTTTCTCTGATAGAAGTCAGGCTTCTCTAACCTTGCTGAAAAAAAAGGAGAAACTCAAGCTTTGGAGAGTAAATTGTGATCATATGCTTGCCTTATGACATTGGTAGCTACTTTTTTCTTCTTTTTTAACTTAAAATTTAGCCTAAAAACTTTCATTGCACATTATTTAAAAACATATAAAATATGCTATCAAATTATTTAAATCTTCCCTTATGTTTGATCTTATTGGATGTTCAGATCATAATTAGGTAGAACAGTTTTCATTGTCTCATGTTTTAAAAGCTACAGACATGAGATATTAGAGACCATATTGATTAGAGACCATTAGGACCCTTGAAAGTCTTTCAAATGTTGGATTTTTTAAGTAAAAAGGATAGGTTTTTAAAATGGGTCACATTACCATTTTGCAACAAACAAGAACCAAAAATTGTTGGTTAATTCATCAAGACTGTCTGTTAAATAATTAAGGTGTTATTGTATGTTTCTCTGCAACATTATCTTCCAGAGTCTGTGGGTAACTTCTACAAAGACTTTAATCATGGAGTGATTTGGAATGAGAGAGGGCATTTTAATTTATGGAGCTCCAGTGAATAATTAATGATATGAGAAAGAGAAAGTATCCATATCCAGCTAGGAAAGACCTTAGGGCCAATTATTAAGGAAAGTTCAAAATTGATAAAGGGTAACTTGACAGTATAGAAATTTCTGAGAACTATGAATGGAATAAATTTAGAAAATCTATTGAAATTTGAGGGTTGTGCTGCTATCTACTATAAATAGAATAGGTGAAGCATAAGGAGGATTTCCACCAGGAAATTTTAATTCATAATTAATAGTTGGATTACAAAGGTTCATAACTGCAAAATTAGGTTAAGTGTACATTTTGGGAGAAGAGGTCTTCACTTTGGATTTGCAAAGAGATGGCCAGAGAAGCTTAAACTGCACTAGAATGTAATAAGTTCCACAAAGGTAGGGATTTTTGTTTTATCCACTATTTTGTCCCTGGTTCCTGGCAGATAGTTCTCAATGAGTATTTGTTAAATATATAATTTTATAAATTTATCTGAGGTATAGTTAATAGATTTTTGGAAGTTGGGGATGCGTTCCAGATTTATGAAATGGAAGTACAGTTCAAATTGATGCCTTACTAGTTTACGCCTACATTTGTCCCCAAATTTTGGTTTGGTGTGTAAGTGTAGATGAATAGATAGAGTGGAGAGCATTTAGATGGAACATTTTTGGTTCAATTTCATTTTTTTTTTGTACCAATATAGAAATATAATAGGAAAATTATTTTAGACATACATATTCATCAGTGTATAACATAATTTGTACTCTGATACTATTTTCATTTCATTCAATAATGAAACCTTTATGAAAAGCTTCTCCCCTAAAATTGTGAATGAAAAATTTGCTGATTGCTTTCTTTAGATATGACTGTAACTGCTATTCTGGATGAAAATGTAAAATCAACAAAATGTTGGCAGATTTACCTGCAGAGAACATTGCTTTATCAGCAAGAGATGTAGATTTCTGCAGTGATGCCCAATTATTCTAGCTCAGTATCATTATACAGCATTTTTAGCAGGTCATGTAATATAATCTGTGATTATACTTTAGTCAGCATACTACGTTTCCATATTCTTTAAAGTTGAAATTTAGGAGAACATTACAAAGAATGACTGAAAGAAGATTAAAATATAAATCCACTTTAAAAATTACAAAATTTAGTGTACTTCTAAAATGATTAGCGAAAAAGTGAATTACTTAAAAGTTGAAGTGTGAGACAAACATTTTTAGTTTTAAAATCATAAGTTTTCTTTGGTAATTACAGGGATAACTATAAATTATTTATCTTTATGGTTTTTACCAGTCAGACTAAAAGGATATTTGAATAATTGTTTACGGTCTGCACTTGATTATTTGTGAGTATATTTTTCATCTTGTATAACTGTTACTGGTGGATTCAAAAATTACTGTTTGGTCTGCCACCTGCCTTGCAAGTGCAAGGTCCCGAGTTTGATCCCTAGTACCAAAAAAAAAAAAATTACTTTTTTTTGTGTTTTCCATAATTACTTCGCTATCACAGGTGGGAACTGTGATTCTGTTTTTTTGTTTTTTTTTGAGACAAGGTCTTGCTACGCAGTTCTTTAGGCTTGTCTTAAACTCACTGTGTAGCCCAGGCTGGCCTTGAACTCATGATGATCCTCCTACCTCAGCCTTCTGAGTGCTGGGATTACAGACATGTGCTGTCATGCCCAGCTAGGTTTTGTGATCATTTTAAGTGTACCTATTTAAGTAGTTTTACTTAAAGTAGCTTTATTTAAGTGAAAACTATTGCACAGCCTGATGTGGTAACAGAAGCCTGTAGTCCCAGCACTTCGGAGGTTGAAGTAGGAGGATTCTTAGTTGAAGGCCAGCCTGGGCTGAATGTTGAGTCCCTGTCTTTAAAAAAAGATCCATTGCAGGGCCAGGGATTTAGCTCAGTGGTTCCAGCGCCTGCCTCGCAAGCACAAGGACCTGAGTTCAAACCCTAGTACCAAAAAAAATCCATTGCATTTTTATTCTTAAAGACTGTTAGAAATTTACACTGTTTTGTTTTTTGTGTAATTTTAAGAGGCTTTGCAAGATTACCAAATATTTTTATAGGAGAGCAGGAATTGGCCTTCATAAATTCCATGTCTTGCAATGTAGTTTCTCTTTTTAGTTAGAATATGAGGAATTTCTGGGTCACCACCCACTTAGCTATTCAAATACAATATAAAATAAATTTTAAACTCAAATTTAGTGTTTTGGCTGGGATCTTTGAAATAATTTACCCTAATCTTTTTACCCTACAGGTAGTCCTTTTGTAGCATTGCTTGGGAATATTAGCATTCCCATCAACTGTTGCATCAAAACTCATTGAGCAATCCTTTATGAACTAGACTTTTCATTAATTATGTAATAATGAAGTTCTTTAATGTTGAGAACAAATCTACCATGTGTCAGGCACCTTAACATTCTTGTTCTCTTCAAAATATGAAGTATTCCAAGCAGACAGACAAGTATTGAGAATACTATAATGAACACTACTGAGATTCATTTACTCTTAATTTTTCCTGTATTTGTATAGCAATGTATTTCAGAAATATATCTTCTTATATGTCTTCTAAATATATATGT
>NW_004624761.1:18289220-18306868 GCF_000247695.1 Heterocephalus glaber
AATTATAATATATCTATGAATGATGTGTTAATATATTAAACAATAATTACTAATTAATAATTGATAATATGTCTTCTGAAATTAAGATGATTAAATTTTTGGTGCTTCTCTTTAATTTTTCTAAAAACTCTTTACAAAAACAAAACAACATTGATGTGTCATCTGAATGCCCATTCAACTTTCTCCTTTACATCCTGGACTAAAGTGAAGCAAGACTCTTTTGCTCTGAGGTCCTCCTAAGCACCAGAGTTGGGCCTCTGTTCTCTTTATTTATTGCATATGAAAACAACATGATCATTACTGTGCAGGTGAAAAATCTTCGTCTTCAAATATTCTGTTGTTTGCCTGTTTATGATCGTCTCTTTAGTGTTGTCACATGCCAACAGACCTCCTTGTTTATTTGACCTTTTTCTTCTTCAATTAGAACAACATTGATCATGTGTACAACATGACCATATACAGTTAACCTGACCTCTGACTTAACCAACTCAAAAGTGGGATTATAAAAGTAGTTGTGTTCTCCAAATCAGTCAAGTGAAATGAAAGTGAATCCCATGTTAAATAAAATATATGAAGAAAAGATGAAAAAATGATTGACATGCAAGAAAGCAGATTTTAAAAATCCAAAAATCAAAATCCATGGAAAATAAGCAAAAACCTACTCCCAAACCCAGGCATGCTAAAAATTATTATAACCTATAAAGAAAGCTGCAGAAGTATAAATCAATTATTTTTCATGGTAACCAAAAGACATAATTATTTAATCAAAAATGAAAAGTTCAAAATAGGATGGTTGTGTATATACTGAAGAGGTTTTGAAAAATTCTGGATAGACTCTGAGAAGTATTAAAATGAGACAATTCTATGACAGTGTTGTTACCAGTAAAATGAACACATAAAAAGCATGGCACTGGCCTTGCTGTGTCTGAACAGATTATTCAAAAGTGAGACGACTAGTCAATCATAGTTGAAATTGTTATGTTATATCCCAAACTATTTTGAACTCTAGTAGTAGTGAGTGGTTTTGTTCCTTGTCGCTCCAAAATAAAGTGAAGATGTTATGGCTTGTATCTAGATATGCCCACAAAACCTCATGAAGTCATAGGTAGGACTTTTTCAGAGGTGGCTGGATCTGGAATGTTTGATGCTAGGAATGATTCATGGTTCAATTCTAGGATTAAGGGCAGTAGGATTAAGGGTGTGAGTGCTCTCTGCCCTAAGTAGCCTGGATAAGATAAGGGATAGAAAGAACTGTGGTTGTCCCTTGCTTGTTTGGTACCCTCTGCCCACCATGAACTGTTTCTCCTCTGTGATCCCTGTCTGTCATGCCACCCTACCTTGGAGCCAGCCAACTATGGACTGGAATCTCTACAAATTGTGAGCTAAATAAACCTTTCCTCCCTTAACTTGTAGGTGTTGCATATTTTGTCTCAGCAATGAGAAAAGTAATTAAAACAGAAGAATGGTTTAAATCTCATTAAATATTGTTTAATACATGACTGTACCTATGAGACATGAGATGTTCTTTGTGATATGTGCTGTATTTGCTTTGAGGAGGAAATGATTCTATGAACCCAAGATAACTAATAAGAATTATGGCAGAATTGTAAATATCATATTGTTAATTGATTCAAAAATATTTAATGGGGCATTGATATTACTTATGAACAAGTGCAAGTGTATTAGTGTTTTGTTCATATTTACCAGATTTTTGGCTCTGAAGATTTGGCTGTACTCATGATTTAGTTGACTAAGTCTCTGAGTAAATGAAGTATTATCTTTGTATAACTTGTCTAAAGGAATTTCAGATTAAGAGTTTTAAGTATAGGGCCAGGGATTTAGCTCAGTGGCACTGAACCTGCCTTGCAAGTGTAAGCCCTGAGTTTGATCCCCAGTACCAAAAAAAAAAAAAAAAAGTTTTAGATACAAAGTTAATGTTTCAGAGAGTTAACCCATTTTGTTGAATTGGATTTTAAATATTTTAAACAGGAAAAACTATTAAGTGTTTTATTTAAATCTGAGTAATTGGAGTTTCAGTGCTACATTTAAGTTTGGCTTATTTACTGTTCAAAAATGCCACTAATGTTAATGACAGAAAAACATGGCATGTACACAACTACATGAGTCCTTATAAGTGGTAAAAGGACAACTCCTTGTAGTCAACAGTTTTATTTTTAGTAAACATCAAACATTAGGCCTAGTAGATAGGTATATGAATTGTATTGGCAGTCTATATTTAGTTTAGTGAGTAAAATAATGTTTAAATGTTCTGTTGAATAAAATATTGCTGTATGAATTCAGTCATTGGCTAGTGAAAGCATTACAAAGAGAAAAAAGGGAAGAAGATATATATAGATTCTGAGAGATTAAAGGGGCACAGTTACAATTGGGTTTTGTTTAGATTTGGATTAGAACCAACTGTTAAGACTTATGAGAGGCTTGGGCAAATTTGAGCACTAATTGGTAGTTTATGTTACAGAAAAATTAATATACTATAGATATTATAATGGAATTGGTTTCTGTTGAAAAAGTAAGTGATTGATTGATTGATCGATTGAGGTACCGGGGATCAAACTCAGGACCTTGCACTTGGAAGGCAGGCCCAGTGCCACTGAGCTAAATCCCCGGCCCTGTAAGTCTTTGTTTTAGGTGCATAATGAATTATGTACAGATAAAATGATTTGATGTCTGGTGTTTGATTCAGAATAATCCAGATTGGTAGGGTATGATTTGTCAAGAGTTAATTGTTGAAGCTAGGAATAATGAGGTATTATACCCAATAATTTTGGATTAGCTTTAAATTTTCCATATTAAAAACTCAGAAAAAAAATTAATATATCATTGGAAGAGGATAACTGCAGCACTAGGTGACTCTGGTATAGAACCAGAAGTAAAGATGGATATCAGTAACATAAAGATGTACTTATAAACATACCAGACATGTAAGTATTGTATTTTTTTTTTCAGAGCTGAAGCCATTTATTTGAATCTTGGATGATTAACATCTAAATGCTTAATTCTCAAAACTGCTCAAGAGTCCTACAGTCAGGATTAAATGATCCACATTACCACCAAGAAATTATTGTCTCAAGTGACAGGGTAAGATTACAGTAAATATTCTTAAGGCCAAATAGTGACTAAGGCTGAAAAATTTTTTAAATGCTGTATTTTAACTTCCAGCTTCTATTGATTATGTATCTATTAACTTGTTAAGAGTAATGTTTTATTTTGGCTTGTAGTTTTGGAAGTTTGGTCTGTGAATGATTGGCCCCATTGTTTTGGGCCTGTGGTGAGGTATCACATTATGGTGGGAGTGCATGGGTCTTCAAATCCCCTTCAAGGGCACACCCCAGTGACTTAATTTCCTTCCACTAGGCTCCACCTCTCAAGCTTCTACCACCTCCCAGTAGCCTCAAGCTGGTTCAAGCCTTTAACGCATGAGCCTTTGTGCAGCAAGTTCAAAGTTGTGATAAAGTGCTAATAAATATCAACATGCAAACCAGTGCCATAAAAATGGCATTTTCTCCTCATGGATTCAGCTAGTAATGGATACAGTCTTGTCACTGGAATGCTATGCCTCTGTCCAGTGTTTCAGAGTAGATTTGGAGGAAGCTGATGCTAAAAAGCAATGTAGCTTCCAGGATGTTTATTAGGGATCAACACCTATGAAAAGGAGAGTGAAATGGAAGCAGATTGGGTAGAGGAAATCGAACTACAGTGCAGGTCAGTAAAGCTTTGGCCAACTCTGTAGAGAGTATGGTAGCTCTCTCTGGTAGAAGGAGTTAATTTTCCTTCTTAAACAATAAGATTCTTAGAGATGGAGACTCATTTTAAGAGTCTTTGTATTTTGTACAGATCCTTATAGAAGCTGCTCAGCAAATATTTGTTGAATGGAGGAAATGTGAGAAAAATCTTTTGTAGTCTCTCCTATAACACCTAATCCTTGTTCCTTTACCTCAACCCCTTCCTTTCTAAAAGTAGTTTATAACAATGAGGTCATTGGTGACATAGCTGGTTGTCCAGTGTATCATGAACTAACATGAAGGTAACTTCCCCTCTATAATTAGCATGTTATATACCACTATGTTTCTGGGCTCCATAGATAGGACCTACAGAGGAGGGACCTGAGGCAAACAACAAACCTAAGATATGAAGAATATGAGATTACATTCAGAGAGAAACAGAGAGCCTGAAAACACAGTGATAACTTTTAGCCATATTAAGGCATGTAGTTTATAGTTCTGATGAGTTTTTGGGGTTTGGATATTAATTTTAATACTTTTAGGTTCATGAGTTAGGAGAGATGTGCTTCTTAGAAGCATTTCTTAAAAGTCAATGTTTTTCCTCGCTATCAGATACAGTCTTACTTGAGGGCAAGAAATGTTAAGTCATTTTATGGTCTCAATATTGCTGTGCACACCCAGGGTACTTCCTTGTTTTTTCACTCCTTTTACCTAGACAGAATTTGTGTTGGCCCTTTATCTCTAAGACTCAATATTGTATTAAGGCTTTACTATGAAGGACCTTCAAGCAATATCTTTTAAAATGGGTGGTATAGGGTATAGTTGACTTGGAAGCAATATGGTGGAAGAATAATAGAATAATGATGAAAACCTAAGTATTTCAGAGCCACACATTTATTTGTTTTTCTCTCATAATCATTTTTCCTGATATCTATAGAGGCCATTTTTGCTTCATCTCAAGAAATGTTATGTAAATAATTTTCTTCATGTTGCATATTGGAGTAATGAGATTGTGCATGTGTTACCATTAGGAGAATATAATTTTTAAAATTATGATTAAAATGTGAGTCTTTCAAAGGCACAAATATAATTCCTTGCAGTGTTTTCTCCTTCTGTTCCCTTTGTTTCTTCATTTCCTTCTTGCTCACGTAGCATCCCCACCAGAGGGCAGGCAAAGGAAGGGCCAGAAGAAGGTACTAACTTCAGCATTCAAATTCTCTTCGGACTATTTTGTCATACGATCAGTTACTTTTGCTGTTTAAAAATTTTAGTGGAGGGCCAGGGATGTGGCTCAGTGGCGCTGTGCCTGCCTGCCAAGTGCAAGTCCCAAATTTGATCCCTGGTACTGGGGAAAAAAAAAAAAAGAAAAAGAAAAAATTTTACAGTTATTTTGAAAATAAATTAAGTATTGGCTAATACATATTTTGCATTTAAATGTTTATACTTTAAAATTTTTAACTTTGTGTTGAGATCCATCTATTTTAATTATCTATAACTTTTTGTAATTTGTGCCAGAGTTTCAACCATTACTATTGATAACTATGACTGATCAGAGTAAGGAAGTTTTTGCTTGTGCACACATGCCTGCGTTTAGAAGTACATTGGAGGGCCGGGGATTTAGCTCAGTGGTTTCAAGGACCCGAGTTGCCCTAATTCAATCCCCGGTACCAATCAATCAATCAATCAATCAATCAATAAATAATACATTGGAATGTTTGTAATACAAAGTTTTCATCTTCTTTTCATGTTCTGTAAAAGTTGTTCTTGATATCTAAAAGTAATTTTCAGGGTGATAAAAGTTATCTTTTCAGTTCAAGTTACTGTTTTACACCTCAGCTATAAATTTATTTAAAAGAAAGACACACCTCAGGCCAAAGTAAATTTGTCTTTGTCACACTGAAGGTTTTCAAAGCCTAAATGTTAATCTAGATGGATGCTCAACACTTTATGGTCTCCATATTGCTGTTAACACCCACTGTTCAAGTATATTTATATATGAAGTGCAGTTTCTTAGTCTAGAGCTGTTTGGTTTGTTATCAACATGAACAGTGACTGTCTTAAAAATCAGCTTCTAAACAGCTGGCAGTTGACCTACTGGGCTTTAGCACCGCCTAAATTCATATGACGTCTCTGCTCTTTTACACAAATAGTGTACCTTAACTTCTCATCAAGGAAGCCGGTGCAGTACCTTTCTGTGTGCTTCAGAATCTAGGAATGTAGAAAAACCTTAGAATGGATTTTTTAAAGAGAGTCGTTCCTCCCATACTTTCTGGAGATATGATTTTGGATACTAGAGATAGTGTTCAGGAAAATTCCCCAAGGTTACTTAAGATGAGGCGTCTCAGTTTGCTTTCATCAGAGAAGACAATAAATGAGCAAGATGGAACCAGTTTCCAACACAAGCATGACAAATGCAAACATCAACAACTAGGTAAAGTAAATCTGCTTTACTTTGAATCCTGGCAAAAGATATTTTAGGAAAGTAAAATTATCTTTACAAGTATAAATTCTACTAAGTGTGAATTTTTACTTTGAAAGTCAGTTTAAGAATTGGGAGTGTCTAAGAAAGTAACTGTATAGTGGTCTGAATTTTTTTAATATTAAAATTGTTGCCTTGAGTTTAGAGGAAGAGGTTAAATAAATACTGTATGCTATAAATTAAGATGAAACTATTACTAAAATTGACAGTTTTGATATCTTTAAAATATTTTGATGATAATTATTATTGAACACTGTTACTGGGCAGGTGGTGCAATCCTTAAATCTGAGATATTCAGGAGGCTGAGACAGGAGGGCCTCTTTGAGGCAGCCTGGATAACTTAGTGAGACCCTGTCTCAAAATAAAAAAAACAAAACGCATGGGGATGTAATGCAGCCATCCCTGGGTTTAATCTTCAGTACTTTAAAAAAACTACCACCAACAAAAAAACCTGTTATTATTAAAACCTGTAGTATGTAATTAAAAATAAGATACTGAGTTTTATCTATCACTATAGAAACTACTTAAATTTTGTGTAAAAATATGTCCATTATTTTATTCTAAAGATAGAAAATATTTGGGGTAAGTTTTTTTTTTTCTTTTTTGGTACCGGGAATTGAACTCAGGACCTTGTGCTTGTGAGGCAGGTGGTGGAACCACTGAGCTAAATCCCCAACCCTGGGGTAAGTTATTAAAGAGTCTTAGAGGGGCTAGGAGGTTAACTTAGGGACAGAGCACTTTTCTAGAGTGTGGGAGGTTTGGGGTTCAACCCCCAGAAGCTCCCCTCAAATAAATCCCAAACTAAAACAAAAAAGATCTCTGACTATCACATGATTATTTTTTATCATAGTACTTTTGTTACAAAAATCAAATTTACATATACTGTAGTAACTAGCAAATAGAAAGGTGTCAAGTTTTAAAATTTCTGATTAAAAAGTTTAAAATGTTAAAATATTCTTATGAGATTTTATATTTTAGGGAGTAGATAACTGCTCATATAAATTAATGCAATATTTAGTAGAAGAGTTTCTGTAAACCTGCAAATTTGTTGTGTATTTTAACTGTGCTTTATGCATATTTTAAATATTTACATGTAAACATTCACATACACATTCTTTTTTTTGTTTTTTTGGTACTGGGGATTGAACTCGAACTCGGGTCCTTGTGCTTGCGCAGCAGGTGGCGAAACCACTGAGCTAAATCCCTGGCCCCTCACATACACATTCTTACTGGATTTTAAAAATAGTTTTAGTGTCCAAATAGTTCTGAGTGTACGGCCATGCCACACTGAATGTGCCTGATCTCGTCTGATCTCAGAAGCTAAGCAGGGTCAGGTCCAGTTAGTACTTGGATGGGAGACCAAACAGTTCTGATACTTGCCTTTTCATTTATTACATCATAAGCAACTTTCTGTCTCATTTAAAGCATGCTCCACTGTATGGACACAATGATTTATTCAATTTTTTATTCATGAACATTTAGAATGACTTAATTATTAAAATAATTATGTAATTAATATTCATTTCTCTGTCACTTTGTACTTTTGGATGATTGCTTCTAGTATACATTTCTATGAGCATTTAAAACTTTGATAGACAGTGCTCCTTTACCTTTAAAACATTTCTCAAATTAAGCTGCTTAGGGCAGGATATGAGGGTCTCAATTACTTTGTATTCTTTTTAATACTATTTTATGTCAGTTTTCAACATAGAGTTGTATTTATGATGAGCAACAATAATTTCTGCTTAAAAATAACAATCATGTGAAAAACAAAGGAGCCTTTAAGGTTTAAAAAGAAATCTATATTAATACCTACAATGTACTGGTATTAAAAGTTGTCTTTAAAAAAAAAAAAAGGAAAAACTAAAAGTTGTCTTTTTGATTTCACTCATCTGAGTGGGGGAAATAAAGATGAGACCACTGATATGGCCTTACCTCCATAATATATCTGTGAACCAGTAAGCATAGTTTTGTGTTCAACTGTATATTCATATATTACATATACTACATGTATAATGTATATACCATATATTATATATAAATAGGTGCAGTTATGTTATTAAAATTTACTTTTCCTTTCACTTTCTGTCTTAAATCATTTATTTATTGTATAACTAGACTTGGTGTTTAAATGTAAATATGCCATGCCTATTTTTATGGCTCATTTATATCTGAACTTGCTCTTTCTTTTTTCTAAGATTGTTACACTCTTTTGAATGTAGAATAATGTTACAAAGTGTAATAATTAGATCTCTTAATTTATATTAATTTGCAAATAATGACAAGTTAATGACTAAAAATTTGCGTAGGATGTATCTTTTTTTTGTTGTTAAATTCTTTTATTGGTACATTTTAGGTATACAACACAATTACATTTCTCATTGGGAACTTGTACCTTTACATGATGCATCTTGGTTCTTATTTTTTCCCCGTTCCTAGCCCTCCCTTCACCCCCTCCACCCTTCCCTATTTACAAAGACTGGATGTATCTTTTTACTAAGCAAGGACAAAACAGCAAAATAGGGAGCACTGAAGAATCTCATATCTTTGAAATTTCTGAGCCTGCAGGTTCTTTGTCAATAACTATTCCCCAGTTTTTCTCTTCAAAAGTAAAGTTCAGTTTTAGGGAATGAATATTCAAAATTAATATAAAGAATGTGGGCATTTATGTGGAGAGATTTGATTTTTAAATGTTTGGTCCTCACAGGCTTAAAAACATGGTTTCCCTTATATGAGAAACCCATATTATAAATAAAGAGCAAAATAAAAGATAGATAATAGGAAGTAGGGAGGTAGATCATTCTCAAATGGGAAGAGGATCAAGAAATGGAGGAAGTGGGGAGGGGAGGAAGGGAAAGGGAATAACAAAAGGAATTAAGATGTTTCATATACATGTACCAACTCCACCCAAGGAATGTAAACATTATGTACTGCAAACATATACTAATGATAATTTTAAAATGTCTGTTCCTTAAATTCCTGCTAACCAATGAAAGCCTTTGTCTTGAATGTTGAGCTCTGATACTAAACTTGTACAGTATGTAAGGATAGAATCCACATGTTTCCCACAAATAAATAGGAAGTAAGATTCATTTATGGTATTAGGGTGGAGGTAATGTAGTTTAGCCAGAAATCATGAAAATATGACTGGAACAGTTCCCCTAAGGAGTGTTGTGATTTCTCATTTAATAAATGAAATTGAGGATGTTGAGAGATTTCATGTAATAATGAAAAAAAAAAGGAGAAAAGCTGGTATGGAGCCTCATAATTTTGCATCTGAATCAGTTTGTTCTCAACTTTTCTAATTGTTAATTCAGTATTTAAAATATTTTTCCTAAGAAATGCTAGATAAGATTTTAATGTAGATGGATAAGTATACTTTTGTGAGAGGATTGATCAAGAACAAGTTTAGCTTAGAAAATGTAGAAACCTACTTTTAACTGTAGAATTATTTATAGATGCTTAGGATTTCTTTAGCAAAAATATGCAGAACTGATGAATTAGTGGGGGGGTGTCAGTATTTTAAAGAACATGTTCTTCGCTTTTGGTAATTTTGAGTTTTGAACTTTAAATGTTAAGTGGCTTAATGTTTAAACATTTTTATAGATATTCTCAAACCACTGGATTTACCAATATCTTGATTCCTTTGTAACATAGACGAACACAGTGTGCCTACAGTACACTGCACATGGTTGGATTCCCCAGACAGTGTTTCAACTCAGCCACAACAGGCTGAGTTGTGGACCTACTCAGAGTTGGTTATATTTTTAAATAAACCTGTTTATGCCAATTATACTTGTTATTAAGACTATGTAATTTAATTATGTGTTACATAATTTGGTACAGTATGAGATTGAAGAGAAAGTTATTTTGGTGTAAAAAGTTGAGTGGTTTGGTCAGATTCTATAAAGATGAATTCCTAAAAAAAAATGTGTTTGAATTTAAACATAGGTCAGAGAAATGTGCAAGATTGGAAAAATTTCACCCTGGTATACTTTCTGAAGCTGAAAATCATAACTGATATATGTGGGTTTGGTTAGGCAAAAGGGACAGTGGTATCCTCAACAAATCTGCATTAAAAGACAAGGCCTTGGGCTGGGCATTTAGCTCAGTGGTTTCACCACCTGCTGCGCAAGCTCCAGGACCCGAGTTTGATCCCCAGTACCAAAAAAAAAAAAAAAAAGACAAGGCCTTGGCACTATATTAAAAGGGTGAGGATTAAACAAGAATTTTATATTTGAAGTTAAAATAAAACCTTGAGAGACCTCTTATCTTTCTCTTATGATTTCTACTTGAATGGAGCTTTTAAATGAAATGATTAGACAACAGCTGAACTTCAGAGTAAAGGGACTTTATGTATATAGCATTATAATATTGCAATTATAAAATATATATATATAAAAATAGCATTATAATATTGCAATATTGTGAAATTAGTAAATCATTTATTTGCCTTACTACTTCCTTAATGTTAGAATGATGACAGAGTACATTAGGTAATCTTATTCATGAGATGCTTAAATATCCTCATAGTTTTTATGTAGAGTCCTACTTGTGTGATCAACAATTTGGGGGACCGGGAATGCAGCTCAGTGGTAGCAGTGGTAGAACCCTTACCTAAGATGTGCAAGATCCTGGGTTCTATCCCCAGCACCGTAGTAAAAAAGACTGATTTCACAGGTAAATACTAGTTGAATTAGAACATATGATATTTATCTTCACTAGTTGAATTAGAACATATGATATTTATCTTCAGGCATAAAAATTCATGGGGAGAAAATGCCTTTACTTGTAAGAATGTACTGCAGTGTTTTCTTACTATTAGAAAACCACAAATGATAGAAACAGGTCCTAAAAATCAGGTATGTGCATTTCTTCAGAATTCTGTTGTGACAGCTCCAGAGACTTTGTGAATCCAGGATTGGATTATTTTTATTCTGATAGAATCAACCTTATTTTTATTGTTGTTCTTTCCGTTTGGAATTAAGCATAAGTGTTAATGTGACAAAAATACATTAGGACATTGATTCTTATAATCTACCAGGAGGAGAGACAGTGATACATTGAACAGAATAAAGTATGTAAATCAATGTTTAGAATGAAAGAAACATATGAGTGACTTCTGTATTCAAAGGGACACTTGTCATCATTTCAGTTATCAGTAAAATAAAAAAGACATTTGTCTATGTATTTAGTGCATGTCAGGCCCCTTTTCCTGCTTAAAATACAATATCAGGTATACAGGGAATTGTTTTTTTCAATGTGTTTCAGGGTTTGGCATGTAATAGTTGCTTAATAAATAAAGGCTAAATTTGTGAATGTTACCTAAATTTCCTTACACAAGCCTGTAAGATAAGTTGTTATTCAAGATTTTAGAAGTTCAAGGAGGCTTAAGCAAATGATTAGAGGTTTTTTATTTTTAAACTAAGTGATACAGCTATGCCACCATTTGAAAATCAAGCATTTGCTCCTTCTGCTTTATCTCATTACAGTGTTGTTTGATGTTTTTGAATCTTTAGGTCTAATTTTTTTAAGGAAGTCTACCCAGTTTGTTTTTTTTAAGAGCATATACGTTTTTGGCTGGTTCCATTTTAACTAGGATATATATCTCAATAGGAAGAAACTTTAATTCTAGTATGTATTGAGCATTACTCTTTTAGATCTGTCTTTCACTTTAATGAACAGCTAGCTGATTTTCTTTTTTTTTATAACACTTTGGTAAGGTAAGCTGATTAAGTCAATAGCTATTTGAGTGACTTTTACAAAGCCATTAAGAGCATACATCTTGAAGTACTATTTCCATTTCATTACAAAGTGTTAATGATTGCATGAAATAGAAATGTTTAAATGATGTATTTGTTCATCAACTTTCTGCTACTATAACAAATACCTGAGACATTCAACTTAAAAGAAAAAAGGTTCATTTTGGTGCATAGTTTTAGATGTTTTAGTCCACTGTCATGGTGTGTTGCTTTGGGTGTGTGGCAGAACATCACTGTGGGGGCATGTGGCAGGGGAGAATTGCTCACCTCCTGGTCAGGAAGCAAAACACACACACGCACACACCCCAAAACAAAAAGAGCTGGTCCCACAATCTCCTTCAATGGTATAGTCCCCAACGACATGAAGACCTCCCACTAGGACCCACCTCTTATAGGTTCCACCTCCACCCCATAGTGCTATGTGCCTTTTGGAGACATCCCAGTTTAAAACTGTGGCAAAAAATATACTGGTATGTGGGACTTCTTGAGGTATTCAGCACAGCTAGCTAGCAGGGATGAACCAAAATTTAGCAGTAGTTTTAAACATTCAAATGCTTTGATGTATTTTAAAGTCATCTGTCTGTCTGTCTGTCTATCTTATTTGTCTATCTATCTATTTATCTATCTATCTATCTATCTATCTATCTATCTATCTCCTTTTGCAGTACTAGGAATTGAGCCCAAGGCCTTTACAGTGAGCTACACCCCCAGCTCTTTTTATTTTTTAATTTTGAGACATGGTCTCACTAAATTGCTAAGTTTCCCAGGCTAGGCTTGAATTTGTGATCATCTTCCTTCTGCCCCCCCAGAATACTATCTGTATTTGAATAAAGAAAGAAGAGTAGACACTGTTACTAACTGGTTTCCTTAATAAGTGATTTTTGCTTTCAGTATTGTTTTTTGCAGAACCATTGCTCTTAATGGTTAAATTGTCTTAGTTCAGAAAAGTTTCTAAAAAATTTTATGAAAAATTTCATAATAGAGTAACTAATAGTTATTACACTAGATATCATTATTTTCAAAATAGTCAACTGAAATGAATATGTCTTCTCAGAAGAAGTACAAATGGCCAGTAAATACGTGAAACAATGCTCATCATCACTGGCCATCAGAGAAATGCAAATTAAAATGACACTGAGATACCATCTGATCCCAGCAAGCATGGCTATCATAAAAAAAAATCTAATAACAACAAATGCTGGTCAGGATGTAGGGGAAAAAGGAGTTCTACTACATTGTTGTTGGGAATGTAAACTAGTACGACCACTATGGAAATCAGTGTGGAGATTCCTCAAAAAACTAGAAGACAAATTTTTGTTTGATATTACTAACAGTGGTTAGAGGAATAGCATGGTGGATCACTTTCTTTGTAGAAGGGGACCAGTTAGATAAAAGTGATTCTTTTCATCAAAGACCCAACTGTTAATAGGAAATTTAGAGAAGTTCTTGGGAGAAAATTGAGATGAGGATTCCTTCTGACATTTCAGATGCTCATGGTTTTGAGAAACTGAAGGACAACATGCATGGGGAATCCTTTGGAATTCTGATGAGGTAGAAGATTATTAGGCAGGACAATGTCTCGGAAGATTCTGAGTTCTAAATAAGGGAACTTCTAGCCTGACCCACATGGTACCCTCTACTCATTGTGTAAGTGTGGGAGGGATTGCAGAGGTTCTTCTTGGTTATACAAATGGGATTTGGAAGGGTTGGGCTTCCTAGCGTCATGATGTAAAATAGTTTCCCTTAAGAGAGGCTTTTGCAGTACTTTTCAGGCTGTGATCATCAGAGAGTATGAGTACCCTTTCTAGGCTGTGTTGTTTGTGCCTTCTCTGGATCGCCTGAAAATTGTTATGATAAAGGAGGGATGCCAGGAGGGCCAATAGCCATTGGGGGAGAGGCAGTGAAGTACTGAGAAAGGAATGGACTGGGACTTTGATCCAGACTGAGCTGAACTCCCCCAGTGACTGGCTCGCTGTGTGTCCTTAGGCCACTAAACCTCACCTACCAATTTGAATCATGTCTTTTTTCTAACATTGTTTTCAGGATTATAAAAAAAAGGTAGCAATTTACATGTTCAATGAAGAGTAGCTGAAATTACTAGAAAAAGTTGGATTTTTGATTTGGAAGTAGATGAATCAGTTTATTTAAAAATTTATCCTCGGAGCCTTCCATCATAGAGCATATTCTAGGAATTTTGATCTAGGTTTTTAAAGCACATGATTCCAAAAAGATACAGCATGCAGTGGCATAGCTACATGGCAGTTGGGGGGCTTGAGTTGGCAGAGCGTTTCCTTGACCTTCCTGGTTCACAGTGTAACCTTTTCCAGGTAGCCATTTCTAAACAATTGTATGATTCATTAGTTTCTCTAGTGTGAGAAACTGAAGGTATAAATAAGGATTAAAATGATTAAAATGAATAATTGATAATTTGAAATAGGAAAAGGTCCAAAGGTGCAGTAGTGGTGGGAGGGGAAGGTGAAAGGGAAGAAGGGAAAGGAAAAAATTATGAGAAAAGAAAAAAAATGGAAACGAAATCTAGGTAAATAGGGAAGGGTGGAGGGGGTGAAGGGTGCAGAGGTAATGAGGGAAAAAATAAGAACTAAGATAGATCATGTACAGGTACAAGCACCCAATGATAAATGTAAATGTATTGTATTCCTAAAATGTACCAATAAAAGAATTTTTTAAAAAATAAAATAAAATAAACAATTGTATGATTCAGATACAGGGAGTTTGTTTTACAGTACTGGAAACTGAATCTAGGGTCTATGCGCTGACCTGAATCCCCACTCCTTTTTAAGAAATTCTTATTTTGAGGCTAGGTCTTGCTAAGTTGCCTAGGCTGGGCTAGAACTTGGGATTTGCCTACGTCAACCTCCCAGAGTACTGAGGTTACAGTTTTGTGTCACTATGGCCAGCTATAGAGGTTTTTACTTCTTTTTTTTGGTTATGGGGATCGAACTCAAGTCCTTGTGCTTGCGAGCCAGGTGGCGGCACCGCTGAGCTAAATCCCTGGCCCTAGAGGTTTTTAGAAGTTAGTACAGCAGTATTACTTCAGCAGCTTCTCCTGGCAGTTTTCATGGTTAGCTTAATCGTTTCATGAGAAGATTCTTTTTAGACTGTGTGCCCAGGTTACATGTTGTCTCCTTTCAAAAACTGAGACATTTACAGGTATTCCTCGTTTAACTACTGAGTTTCCTTCCTGCTACTAGGAATTGGTCGTTAAGTGGGGACTTGTATGCAGTATGTATATATATTACAATATTCATTTCCTTTTTCTTTTCTTTTTTTTGGGGGGTACTGGGGATTGAACTTGGGACCTTGCACTTGCAAGGCAGGTGCTGGAACCACTGAGCTAAACCCCAGGCCCCTATATATTACAATATTCAGAATGGAGAAACAGTCAAAGGAAACTGCAACTTGATGACTTTGCCTTTATTGTCATATCTCTTACTCACAGTTTTGTATATTACAAAAAACCACAGTATTCTACTATATAGTACAATTAGCAAAAATTACAGTACTATATAAACAGGATATACCGTACAAAAGAAAAGACATTGAGGCTCTATAAACAAGATGTACAGAACTGTACAGAAAAAAAGAGATGGGTTGTAATTCTGAGCAGTGGGTCCTGAGTTTGAACTGTGCACCTCGGTCATTAAACAGATAGGTTGTTAACCAAGGAATAGCTGTATGCTTAGAGTTAATGTCAAGCTCTATTTCTCTGCATTTTAGGAAGGACTTGTAAGAAACTTAATTGAGGTAGAGATACATTAGTATTCCTTACAAAGGGGCCTGGAATTGCTTCCTATCTGTCCCACTTACCCTGTCATATCTGAGTCACCTGGGTTTATCCATTGTGGACTGGTATGTTGACCAACCTGGATGTTTACAGTCATGTGCTACATGATGACGTTGTGGTCAATGACAGACTGTACCTATGGTGGTGTCTCATAAGATCTTATAACCAGTGACATCATAGCCACCATCGTTCACATATATACATACACTCCGCGATCTTTGCACAGGGCACAGTCACCTCTGAGGCATTTCTAAGAATGGATCACCATCTTTAAGCAGTGCAGGACTATATTACAGTTCCTCCTATCAGTCAGTCTTCAGCTGCTGTGCCAGGGTGGTGCTCTCAGTTGCTCCCGATGCTCAGTCTCCTCCTCCCACCTATAACCCCCTTGGAGCATTCCAGCTTTGTAAGCCAAAGGGCAGGACCTGCCCAGGATCGTGACTCTTCAGGCTCCACAGCTTCCTAGTGGCTTGCTGTTCTGCAGATCATCCCTGCTTCTTCTTCAGCTCACAAGCCAAGAAGGAGGTGTTAAATCTAAGATAAAATAATTGAAGCAAAAGAGAATAAGAAAGGTTTATAAGTATTAAATAAACAAATACTAGTTAAAACATTCTGAAATAAAGAAGGTACACAAAGATGAATAAGACAATAAAAATATGCATATCAGAAGATAGTGGTGGGGTGTGGTGGTGCATGCCTGTAGTTCCAGTTACTCAGGAGGCTGAGGTAGGAAGACTGCTTGAGCTCAGCAGTTTAAAGCCAGTCTGGGCAGCACAGTGAGACCTGGTCTCAAAAAATAAAAAATAAAACAAGCCAGAAAACAGAAAAAGAAATGTTAAGTAAAATGTGGTTAAAACAACAGAATAGTTAAGGCGAGTAATGCTACATTTAAGTTTTAAAATATAAGTGAAAGAATATACTAGAAAGATAAACCAAAATAAAATGGGCTATAAAAGGAATTCAGGAAGCAATGTACCAGTCCAAGGGTGAGCTCCACCCAGGTTCAAATAGTGGCCTGTGGGTTGAACTATAGATGGCTACAGCTTCTAATTCTCGTGGCTTCTTGAAACAGGAATTCTGCAGGACGAGTATGTCTCTTGTGTGACAGTCCTGGGGGCAAACAATTTCCCTTACCCTAGCGCCCCAGTTGATCTTTTTCTTTGTCAGGAAGCTCACTTTCTATTAGCCTCTATTATTCCATTTAACGCAAACATACTGTTTCTTTTATGAGCTAGTGAGTTCTTTGAGGGTTGAGTTGGTCTGATTACTTGGGTAGCCCCAGAGATTAGCTCAGTGACAGATGGTTGGTTAGGAAGCACTCAGTAAATGTTTGTTGAATGAAAATTTGAGTCTTCTGTCCTTTGGTTCTTGTCTTTTATACGCCAGAGCAAGTTTTTACTTGTTAACAAGAGCTGCTGTCAGCTGCCATATTTAGCCCAGTGACTTTTCCTTCAAAACCATCTAGCACATTGCTCAGTGGGCAAAACCAGCCTTCTGTTAGCTTAAAAAAAAGCAAAAAAACATTGCAAATTGAGCAACAATGACTTACAGCAGAGCTCAACAAACTTTTCTGTAAAGGGCTGGCAGGTAAACATTTTGGGCTTTGCAGACCACCAGCCTCCATTACAAATACAGGACTCAGCTCTAGCTTTGTAGAGCGGAAAGCAGCCATTCATGAGCGAATGTGCATGATGATGTCCAGGTATGAATGTATAATGGTCCAGATCTGTGTGGTCAGTGTGAGAAGATAGTAGTAGGATGCTTTCATTGTGTTCCACAGATTCTGATATGTTGTATTGTCATTGTCATTTAATTGAAGGAACTGTCTGATTTCTTCTTTAATATCCTCTGTGACCCAT